>JAUZNJ010014146.1:0-43374 GCA_034780135.1 Jordanella pulchra
TTTAGAGAATTTTGAGCAAAAGATATTCAAACACCAGTCAAGTTGCTATCAAATTTTGCAGAGTAGGGAGCTGCAGAGCCATTCTCTTAAAACTGAATTTCTACCCGTACGTAGGTATGTTTACAGTGAAATAAGTCTTCTTTCTTTTTTCATGCAAACACAACAGATTCTAATGGTTAGCCAGCGACAATATTTTTATGATGTTTCTAAATTACTTACTCAGTTTCGGTAAAGTGCAAAGTTATCCAGTGCAGATTTGACTAGCTAACCACTTTAGATTATAAACTACAAATAAACAAAAGCATCTAGAGTCTAGACTTAAGAAATACAGCTTTGTGGTTCAGCATCAAAGCACAGGCTAACTTTAGCATCAGTATTGGCTCAGTATAAATCGCCTCGTTCTCCTACCATTTCTCATTTCAAACAATTATCCACAGTATTTAAATACTTTTGCATTTTTACAGCCACCCCCTTTAATTAGTTACTTTGTGCTGTCTCTTGGTATTAGTTGTACCTTGTATTGTCTCTATAAAGTTTCTTGAGGTTTTATGTGTTTTAAACTGGAGCTATATAAATAAACTGAATTGAATTGAATTTAAAACAGCTTTCTTTCCTACTAAGTCTAAAAATTTCAGTGGATACAAGGGTGTTGGACTTAAAGGACTAGCATCATAATAACTTACAGCTATCAGAAAAAGACACCTGTTTTCAGCCACTAGATAGCACTTTAAAAGACAGATTAATTAGACAAGAGATATTTTAGCCTTTTAACATTGTGCTGTTTCATTATACAGGCTCTTGAATGTTTCAGATTTTAATAAATAAATGAGTTGTTGTGTTTTTATGCAGGGGCTGAACCTCTCAGGGGGGCAAAAGCAGAGGGTGAGCCTTGCCAGAGCCGTCTACAGAAAGGCAGACGTATACCTGCTGGATGATCCACTTTCTGCTGTTGATGCACATGTGGGTCAACACATCTTTGATAAAGTCATTGGGCCAAAAGGAGTCCTTAGAGACAAGGTAACAGCAGATAAAAATGCCTACAAAGAACCAATCAAAGTGTTGAATCTAAACCCCAAACAATTGTATGCTAGTGTTGCCACAAAATTAAAACCAACATTTGAGTCTTGTTTTTTTTTTTTGCTGGATAACGACGCGGATTGCTTACATTTTTTCCCCCTTGTTGCTGTGGTTTACTTAACAGACCCGCATACTTGTGACCCATGGGATGAGCTTCCTCCCTCAGGCTGACCTCATCCTTGTTCTGGTAGATGGAGAAATCACAGAAAGCGGTTCATACCAGGAGCTGCTCAGTCGCCATGGTGCTTTTGCAGACTTCATTCACACTTTTGCAAGCTCAGAACGAAAAGAGAGCGTCATACAGAGAGGTGCAGATAAAGTTTATGAGGAGTTTGAATTGTAGTGTTTTTATTTATCTTTGTTCAAACAAGGTAATGTAAACAGTCTTTAATCACAAGTTCTCTATTGCAGCTGGCTCCAGAAGATCCAATGCACGACTCAGCATGGTCGACTTCATGCCTTTTTCCAGAGACCTGTCGCAAGAGCAGCTCATTGGGTAAGCAAATTACTAGACAGGAGTGCACCAAAATCCTGGGAATTTTCTTACTGAAACTGACCTCTGACCTGTCCTCACCACCCAGAGGTGATACCACTAATACCAACTTGCAAAATATGGAGCCTGTGTCTGAAACTGACCAGGATCAGATACCAGAGGACTTGGGGAAGTTAACTGAGGTGGACAAAGCTCACACTGGACGAGTAAGTCTAAATACGCCCTGGAGGGTCAATATTCCTCAGCAGCTAAGCTTTTCAGTTCTTTGCACAATTTTTATATTATGGTTCATTGTCATCCTTTGATTTTAATGTCAAACTCCTGCTGGTCGAAAACCAGCTGGCAAAAGATTTATTTGACCTGGCCTGACTCCTGCTTGTTTTTATCTTTTTCTATTGCAGGTGAGGTTGGCGTTGTACAAGAAGTACTTCAAGACCATTGGTTTGGCCATCATAATTCTCATCGTCTTCCTTTACGCCTTCCAGCAGGGAGCCTCTCTGGCCTACAACTACTGGCTCAGTATGTGGGCTGATGATCCGGTTATTAACGGCACACAGATTGACACAGATCTCAAACTGTCCGTTTTTGGAGCTCTTGGATTTGTACAAGGTCAGTGAATTGGCTCTGCGATTCGACAGAAATTCAAGCAGCGCATGTCGATAATTTTGATCACACATTTTTCCCGTTACTCCAGGAATTGCCATCTTTGGTACAACTGTTGCCATCTCCATCTGTGGCATCATTGCTTCCCGGCAGCTGCACATGGACCTGCTGGTCAACGTTCTTCATTCTCCAATGTCATTTTTCGAGTCCACGCCTAGTGGAAACCTCTTGAACCGCTTCGCCAAAGAGATCGATGCCATCGACTGCATGGTCCCTGAAGGCTTGAAAATGATGCTGAGCTATGTATTTAAACTCCTGGAAGTCTGCATCATTGTGCTGATGGCGACACCCTTTGCAGCTGTGATCATCCTGCCTCTTGCTTTCCTCTACGCCTTTGTCCAGGTACATGCTACAAAAACTCCCTCAAATATGTCTAAGCAAAATCTTGGTTTTCTTAGCATATGTTACTGGAACTCTATGGGCTCCAAAACCAACTTCACTGACGTAAATTAACCCGCATTAATTTAATATTATGGGAAAGCCCTCTGTGCTCCCCGTTGTTGCGCCTGCTAAAGCTGCCGTTTTACTTTTCCACTCTCTTGCCCACAGAGCTTCTATGTTGCCACATCCTGTCAGCTGCGGCGGCTGGAAGCTGTGAGCCGCTCACCCATCTACACCCACTTCAATGAGACGGTGCAGGGTGCCAGCGTGATCCGAGCCTTCGGAGAGCAGCCCAGGTTCATTCTGCAGGCTAACGAGAGGGTCGACTTCAATCAAACCTCCTACTTTCCACGCTTTGTTGCCACACGGTGAGCAGATTGATTATCTTTTTAAAAGGAGGTATTTGTTTGGTTAAAAGTTTCTAAGGAAGGAAGATTTCTGAAAATAAGAATTATTACTTTATGTGGAGTTAAATCACTGTTGATGGAAATACAAAGTGTTTTATATTGCCTTCTGTGATATTGGAAAGTAACAAAATCTTCCCGTCATAGCTCTAAATCATTGTTACATTTATAGGTGGTTGGCAGTCAATCTGGAGTTTGTCGGTAACGTGGTGGTCCTCGCTGCTGCCATTCTTTCAGTGATGGGGAGAAGCACCCTGAGTCCAGGCATTGTTGGTTTAGCAGTGTCACATTCTCTTCAGGTAAGATATTTTGTCACCAGATACATTTGCAGCTTGGAAATATTTTTAAAACATCTCTAATTTCTATACACTTTTACACCTGCTAATTAATGAATGCCTAACATAAAAAGCAAACCCCTTAAGAGAAATTAAGAAAGATCTGTGGACGTCTAAGGAAATATTAATCCAGACCACCCACCAAAGAATGCAAAAAAAAAAAAAAAACGTACTCTTTGGAGGCAAAATATATATTTCCTCAGAAGTATTTTCATATGTTTGGCCAGTCCAGAAAATGCTAACTAACATTCATAGAGTGCTGTCCATCTGAACATCAACAGCAAAAACAAGCCCTTTTTATGCAAATATAAAATAACTACTGGTTGCCTCACCATACTGTTTGTGTCTCAGGTGACTGGAATCCTCAGCTGGATCGTACGGTCCTGGACTGATGTTGAAAATAACATTGTTTCTGTGGAGAGAGTCAACGAATACGCCGATACACCCAAGGAGGTCAGTGCTCCTGATATATGCATACAATCAAAAAAAATACCGGAAGGGACTTTTCTTGTTCTTGACTCACTGTTTCTTACTGTTTGGTTCAGGCCAGCTGGAGTACGGAGGACAGCTCTTTGCCGACGGCTTGGCCCCAGAGCGGTACCATAGAGTTCCAGGACTATGGACTGCAGTACAGGAAAGGCCTTGAGCTTGCTCTTAAAGATGTCACACTGCATATCAACCAAAGAGAGAAGGTTATTAATCTCCTGTAAAAAAAAATAAAAATAAGTGCCTATTGCCTTTAATACTCTTAGGTTGTAAAATGTTCCTATGTTTACAGTCAGAAATCTTTCTGTTTATTAGGTTGGAATTGTGGGTAGAACAGGAGCTGGGAAGTCTTCACTTGCACTGGGAATCTTCCGGATCCTGGAGGCTGCAAAGGGAAAAATCTTTATTGATGGAGTGAACATTGCAGACATTGGACTCCATGACCTCAGATCCCGCATAACAATTATTCCTCAGGTGCAGTAGTACATTTGGAAACCGAGTTCTGCATTTTACAATGTAAACTGCAACAGTCACACATTGTTTTGATTTATTTTTTAAAAAAAATTAAGATTTTATTTTTCATATCCGAGTTGCACTAAGAATGTTTCTGGAATCTGGTTGAACGAGATTGTTTTTATACCGTGTCATATTTCCTTATTGATTGCTATTGACCAGAGAGAGATGCAAACCAAATTTCCCTTTTTGGGACAGATACAATTTTTTGATTTATTTATTTGATGGATATTACCCATTTACAATTGTATTTTCCTCTGTTTCCCTTTACAGGATCCTGTGCTGTTCTCAGGCTCCCTCAGGATGAACCTGGACCCCTTTGACTCCTACACAGATGAGGAAATCTGGAGCTCTCTGGAGCTCGCACACCTCAAAACATTTGTGTCTAATCTACCTGACAAACTCAACTATGAATGCTCAGAGGGAGGGGAAAACCTCAGGTACACATTTTCACATGCCAGTCCTTCTTTTTTTTCTTGTGAGCCATGTAAGAACTTTTATAAAGACATTTGGAATATAATTGTACCTCTCGACTTTTTGTGTGTAGTTTGGGTCAGCGCCAGCTAGTCTGCCTGGCCAGGGCCTTGCTGCGGAAAACCAAGATCCTGGTTTTGGACGAAGCTACAGCCGCTGTGGACCTGGAAACGGACACTCTCATTCAGTCGACAATACGCACACAGTTTGAACACTGCACTGTGCTGACTATTGCTCATCGACTTAACACTATCATGGACTACACAAGGTACCCTAACCCTAACTTTATGTATGATTATTTTTCTGTTACATCTAATGACAAAGACTAACATTTCTTGCTGGAACTGCTTTTTATTAATGTTATGTTACTTTTTCAGTAATAGAGAAATAAACTGATATTGTTCTTTATATTCATATATTGTATATTGCAAAAATCCTCTAACTATCTAACACCTGGGGGCACTATAGGGTAGAGAGGTTTGTATTATAAAATAGGCGATGGAAATCATCCTTACATTGATAAAAATATCTGGCTGTCATGGCCATATTTAAATAATTGGCCAAAGAATGGGAATAATTAAAATCTGACATTTAAATTAAGTAATTTTATTTATCATTTTTTTCCATTTTTTTCCTGCTAGTTTGAATTCATTGGTTTTGGCCTGAACATGATAATCATCAAGTTATTCAAATGTAATTTACAAACATCAGTGAAGGATAGACACAAGAGGGTAAACGTACTGTTTATATTAATAGAAAATCACTATATATTTAAAATTGTGATGCAATGTGCAACTTGCTGGTTTTGACAACTAGAAAACTCTTAGCCCAGACGGCTGGGATGTTTTATCAGGCAACATCCCAAACAGCTGGGTTTGTTCACAGGCACTTTGTTAGAATGGTGCATGAGAAAGAAAGTACAACAGGACAGACTTGCTTAGGGGGACTTGGACCCATATTAAAACTGCTTCCACACCTAGTTTATTTGTTGTTTTTTAATTGTTTATTAACTGAATAGACTATGTATACAAGAATTCATATATATTACCTTCTCAGTAGAAATCCATCACCAACTTTTTTTATGATTTCTAAAGTGGGAGACCTAATCTAAATCTGCATTTCTGCTTTTTTGCTGTTTTGCAGAGTGATCGTCATGGATAGAGGCCACATTTCTGAGATGGACTCTCCAGCCAACCTTATCTCACAGCGGGGCCAGTTTTACAGAATGTGCCTTGAAGCTGGGCTGGTTTAGGTCTCTTTGTACCAACGAACTGATAGCTTCAATGTACAGGTGTGGAACCTTTTCTGTGCAACCCTACAGCAAACATTAAATTGGGCCCTTCAAAGCTTTGTGGCAACTCCAAACTATTACAGCAAGGGCATTGTCAATGAATCTCATGAGCAGCTGCTGACACAGTCCTTTTAATAAACACACAGGCACCCTGTCTTTTTTTTTTTTTAACAATACAGTTTTTAATCTCAGAGGATTGATATTAAACCAATTCTATAGATGATTGTTGGCTCTTAAAGCTATAAGAATAATGTACATAAAGCAGTGAAGGTCCAGAAGGCAACGGCTTGAAGAGTTCCATAAATCTATAAGATTTTTTATTCTCATTAGGGATGGGAGATGTTTTATGTGTGTAGTTTTTTTTTTGTGTGTGTTTATAAAGCACAAGACATTTGTTGATGTTTTCTCAGGCATAGACATTGATGTTTACTCACATTTTAGCCTTCTATACAAAAAAGAGGCACTTTTTACTTGCAAACTGACAGAAGTCTATATTTGTGTCTTCTCCTCCCAGAAATTGGGTCAGGAAATATTCTGACACACTAACCTTTGCAGGGTTCAGGCTGGCAAATGTGATTGCAATGAGGTTTTCACAGCCTTCAAAATTCAGAACTTGAGGCCATTTTTATTTTTATATGTCAGTAAGATGGAAGAAAAAAACAGTGAAGTCGGCCAAGGCATTAGCAGTGGTCCAACTATGTTGTGGCTGTTGGTTTATTTCTGACTAAGTAAACACATAAAAAAGGCAACAGCGACCCTGTCGGTTAGATTTAACCTGAAACCAGTAGTGAAAACCACCATGCATGAGGAGAATGCCTCTTTAAAACAATGGTGAGACATCTCTACAGGATCCTCGCTCTGCCTAAGCCACACAAAGTTTAGCCATACCATACACAAAGAGGGACAAAAAAAAAACAATATTCCTCTTAAGGTGCTGACATGACAGACTGTAAATAGTTCACACAAGTCTTGATTCAAGGAAAGAACCCAACGAACTTTCCAAAGAGAAGAAGCATTTACTGTTTTTGTCTTACTGGTTTAGACAATGTGTTTAAAGAGAAGCCCAGTGTTTATTTATGTTGTTGGTCAAAAATGTTTAAAGTGTCCTTATAATTCTGAGGAATATATTATATTTATACTTTTTATAAGAAGCTTGTTTATTTTCACTGACCTTTTAAGTACTGTCTTGTTCTATATAATGCTGGAAAATAAATTTTATTTGAAACTGTTGTTATGTCTGTCTCTGAGTTTTTTTTATTATTATTATTATTGTTTTTTTGATTAGTAAACTAACTTACATCACGTTACACAATTATTTATTACCATCTGACCTTTTCCCACTTGAACATGTTGCATTACATAAAGTATTTGTACACAATGATTCTACCACCATGTTACACAGTAGTGGTAGTGAGTTCAGGCTGATGGACAGTATTTTTGTTTTCAGAAAGTGAAACGAAAAGTGCAGCATATACTCAAACTCGGAAATATCTTTTTATAACCTAACTCCTTTAAATTTATCTTGCTTCCTGTACACTTGTTTTCTAATAAACCTTTGAGCCCTTCACAGAACTGCTGGCTTTATATTGAGATAAAGAGACACACAGCATGACTGTGCTGATTAGATAACAGTGGCTGCAAAGAATGTTATTTAGTGGTACAATCGTAAGGGAGTAGAAGCAAATATAAATTAATAAAAAGACATTTTTCAGATTTGAAAAAAAAAATAGTTTTATTTTCCTGAACTCTATAGTTTTACAGTTGCTGTTTTTTTTTCTCAGATGAAATTATAGTAGATACCAGAATGTTGTTGACAACTTTTTTTTATAAATTTCAATAGGTTAAAATGTTATGATTGTTTATACAAGGCTCAATATCCATATGTATGCTATGTTTGATAAATACTTAGACCTTCAAAACAGTTAGAATCTCCATGTTGTCAAATTTGTCTAAGAAGATTCTATATTCCTATGTTTTTGTTTTACTAAGATTTAATAAAACAAAAACATACAGTCAGATTGGTTCAATTTTCTATCCGTCTATTAAACTATCAAGTTGAAATGGATTGCTTCGACTCATTGACTCTACAGCAATCTCTCACACCAAACATGCATGTAGTGACAATGGGGAACAAAAACTCCCTTTTAATAGGAAAAAACCTCCAACAGAACCAGGCTCAATGTGAGAGGGCATTTGCCAAGGCTGACTTTAAGAGGATGGAAGCAGACATAGAAAAAGAAGCAGAGAATCAAAAGATAAGTGTTAACTAACTCCACAGGCAGCCCCGTCCAGAAAAGACAAACCTAGGTAGACGAGCTCTGAACCAGTTGCTATATCAGAGGATGAAAGAAAGCACATACAGTTAGTCACAGTAAGAGAGACAGGACTACACTGAAAAACAGGCCAAGCTTCAACATCTATAAACAAAGGTGTTGATGACGGCAGCACACCTGATATTTCGCTGTGGTTTCAAAGCCATCCCAGAGAAAAATTAACTTGAAATTTTAAAAACATACCCGATGAAGCTACTATGACATAAAAAGTATAAAAAACATAAAGTTGGAGGTTGAACTTACAAATCCTGCAAAATGGGAGAGTAAAGATAGAATGAAGCAGCATGATGAAAAGTGATTCTCTTGTCCTCTAAGCATATTGCAGCATAACTATAGCAATTGCTAAGGATAACCTGAGCCACTGAGCCACCTGAGCCTCATCAAAAAGGAAATTTTTACGGTAAGCTTCGTCTTAAAATTAGTAGTATTGTCTGCCTCATAGACTAAAGTCGGTTCCACAGGAGAGGAGCCTGATAACTAAAAGATCTGCCTCCCATTCTATTTTCATAAATTCCACAAACCACCACTGAACCTTGTGAAAGCCAGGTGCTCTGTTAGGAGCATAAATAACAATCAGATCTCGGATATAAGACGGGGCTTAGCCATTTAAGGCTTTATAAGTGAGAAGTAGGATTTAAAGGATTTTAATTAAATCCTATTCTAGATTTAACAGAAAGCAGATGAAGAGAAGCTAAGATAGGAGAAATATGATCTCTCTTCATCAGAATTCTGGCTGCAGCATTTTGGATCAGCTGAAGGGTTTTAACTACAGTTTGTGGACTTCCTGATAGTAAAGAATTACAATAGCCCAGCCTTGAAGTAACAAACGCATGGACTAGTTTCTCAGCATCTCCCCTGGACAGGATATTTCTAATTTCTAGAATATTTCGGAGATGAAAGATGAATATTCTAGAAACCTCTTGGGTATGTGTTCTAAATGACAGGTCTTGATCAAAAATAAGACCAAGGTTTTTTACTTTATTATCTCAGATTAATTTAATACAATCCGGATGAGTTTTTTATTTAGAAACTCTGGTCCAAAGACAATAACTTCTATGTTGTCCTCATTCAGAATCAGAAAGTTATGATTGATTCAGTTTTTTATGTCTTCAAGAAATGCCATCATCTACAGTGTGCCATGGGTTATTTTCATCAGGATTTAGAGAAAATATGATAAACAGGTGATGTGACATCAAAGAGCCTCTCTTTAAAAGCCCGGCACGATGTCCAATATCAGACACAAACAATTGATAAATAATGGTGAATTTCTTTAAAGAGATAATAAATAAAAATAAACACAGAATCAACATACAGTGAATAAATATTAAGTTAAAAACATTTAGCAATTTATAAGGGAATCTTCAGAAAATACAAAGAAGGGATCTTTTTTTTCCTTCATGTAGTCATAGTGTTTTAAACTGTCAAGTTATGATTTACTTTTGTTTATCTTCAAGAAACCATTAAGTTGACATAGATACTGAAGGTGTTTAATTTATCCTACAAAGTAAGGTAAAAAAAACTTTGGAGCTGCTTGTTTTTGTTATGCTCCACAAAATATAACACCGCTATTCAGAGCAATAGGGCAGAAGAAAAAGCTCAAACTTTAAGGTAAGTCAAAATATGCCAAAACTTAGCCTTATTTTTTTTCTATGTTCTTTATTTTATTCGTAGCTCTTTAAGATTCGAGCATAAAGGAGTTTTTGGAGTACAAATGTGTTACCTTTTTTCAACCATAATTGCAGATACAACATTTGGCCGCTAGATGGCAGACAATTATAAAGCAAACTTATTGAATAACCGTTATTCAATAGGTTCGTTTACAATAAGTGGAGTCTCCTTAAAAGTAAACACTGAAGAAATTTAAGAAAATTTAAATGGATTGAAAATAATAATAAGAGGTTTGAATACCACAAAAAAAAACTGTGGAAATAAACGCATTATCAATGTGGCAAAGTAACAAGCAAAAAAAATTCAAAAAGAAAAACCTCGACAAGGGATTCAAAAGAAACATTTTCCACGGTGAAAGTTGTGAATTTAAAAAAATGAATAAAGCATTCAAATATTGTATATTCTATTAAATATATTAAATATATATTCAATATTCAATATTGTTCTACAATAGAAAGATAAGCAAAATTATCAGATATATGGGGTTTGATAATAAAAATGAAGCAATAAAAAAGAAATTAGAACAGGGAGGAGAAACAGGAGAGGAGAGAAGATAATTTACCAAGATTAAGGGTTGGCCATGGAGTACCTACTGATATATTATTTGTAATAAACAAACATGATACAGCAAGATGTTACCATTATGGAGGATTGGAAACAATAGAAAATGCTATTTTAGAATGTTGAACATATAAATGTAAAGAAGATAGATGACTGAAGATGTAGGAAAGATTCAATATCAATCAAAAGTAATAAACATATTGCATATTGAGAACAAAAAAAAGATCCAAGTTTGATTGGATTTTTAAACAGAAAATTTGATCAATAGTTTGAGTGTATAAAAAAATAAATAGGATTACTAATCATTTTTATATGACACTCCATACCGGTAGGTGGTGGTAATCAACAGCTTTCTTTCTTTTTTTTTCTAACCAACCGCCAAACAAGAAGAAGACGTTTGTTTACACTCGTTACAATGGCGAGCATCTCTGAGTTGAAGAGTTGTAAGTGCTATTTTTAAGTGTAATTTCCTTTTTAAATTAAGATCTAAAATAATTAAATATCAGATAAACCATAACAGGATGGAGGACCGGCTCGCTAGCATCATAACAGACGTGAACTCCTTTCCAGTGAATTGTTTCCTGGAGCTTTAGCTAATTTTCAATATTTTCACATGAAAAATTTCAGAGCAAACCTGGATTTCCCACGACGTTTGTCTAAAATCAACTTTCAAACTTTTGTTAAGCTTTTCTACCTTTCATTAGCTCTATTTGATTATCCAAAATACTTTGAGATAGTAAACCTGGAGTTATTGTACAACGCCTAAACGTTATTTACATAGCTTTAGGGTTTAATGTCGACAATTTGCGTTTGAATGGCAAAGGAATATTTATTGCATTATTACTACAAGAACTCTAAATGTTTCAGCTGTGAGGGAGACACTTGAGTCCCGTGGTGTTCTTGACCAGCTGAAGGCTCGAATCAGAGCGGAGGTGTTCAGCGCCCTCGATGAGCCGCGAGACGCGCGTCCTCCTTTGTCCCATGAAAACCTGCTCATAAACGAGCTCATTCGGGAGTACCTAGTTTTCAACAAATACACGAACACAGCATCAGTGCTTACAGCAGGTAAGGTCCATCATAGTGATCTTGTCAGATAAAAGAAGGATTTTAGTGTGTTGGTTTTTTTTTATCAAGTTGAGTGTATTAAGATCAAACACTATATGTTATGTCAGTAGATATATTTCATAGCATCCTCAGTTTTTGACTGTTTTTTGCTCTCATTTCACAGCAATGTTCTCTTTCTCTCCAATTTTTGCTTTCACAGAAGCGGGCCAACCTGAAACTCCCTTAGACAGGCAGTTTTTGGCCACTGAGCTCAGAGTCTCAGAGGATGCAAGCTCCAAGTCTGTGTAAGAGTTTAGTCTGTATTTGAATAATCCCAGCACAGTATCTTGAGAGCTTGGTAGTATTACCTTGATTTAAAACACCACAGTTTTAAAGGGATCAGGGAATCTAATGGCGTTCGTTTACCCATTTGGCTTTGCTTAAAGTCACAGTCCACTTAGTCTGAGCTTTTAAGTTTTCTGCTGTTACCAAAGAAATATATTGTTTGTCATGTTTGTTTAATATCTTTTCCTTTTAGTCTTTTAACTTGTTTTATGTCAGTTTACACAATTTAGTTATTGGTATATAAGATCATCAACAGGAAATTTGCTGCAATATGGACATACATAATTTGTGCATTGGTTTTGAGAGCAGATCCTTTTTTCTTTTTTCTTTTTTTTTTTTTTTTGCTTTATACACAAAACAAATCCTTTTATGAAATTACAGCTATGGTAAAAATTTATTTGCTTAATCCAAACAAAAATACTGTGTACATACCTGAAAACTAAGAAGAAAACATGAAATCAAAGCCTTTGCCTAAAATGAGACTGAATTAAGTTTTAAGTGTTGTGTTACAATTCCTATGGAAAAAAAGAACTATAAAAACATAGTTTCTGTTCATTCGTTTGTTTTTTTTTTCAGTTTGCTAAAATTGTCAATGCTGCAGGCAAGTTTTACAACTGTATCTATACAGACTCCAAAAGTTAACAAAAAGGTAACAAAAAACAGTGTAACAACTGTTATATTAATCAATGGTTTAAAGGAACTTTTTGATGCAAACTGATACAATCCGATATTATTATTATTTTTTTTTTGGCTGATATCAGACCCATTTATATTGATTGATATCATTGATATTAATATCAGATCACGACACCGCTAGCCAAAGAACTATAATTAAAAAGTTCAGTAACAAATCCAGACCCTCAGTAAATATCATGTCATATGCAGATACGCAGCTAAAATATAAAAAGTGAAGTGAAAATAGAAAACTAAGAGGGTTAAAAAGTAAAGCTGCGGTTATGATTATTGCTTCTAACACAAACTATTCTTCTTTTCAAAGGTTAATCAGCTTTTTTTTTCAGTCGGCTGGACAGCAGTTTATAAAAACAAGAGGACTTTATTGAAAACACATTGAAAAGGACCTTAAGTGTAGAATCGCTACATCGGATGTTCCTGGCAGTTTTGAAATCTTAGATTTCAGGTCATTGTTTGGCAGTATATCCAACTAATATAGATCCAGAACAACACAAGTCAATCTGTGTTTTTCCAATTTTTGTTGAAAATGATAAGAAATGTTGAAAAAAGGCTTGTTCTTGTTTTTCCTTTGCAGACCACTGATCTACGGACTGATTTCTTACTTCCTGAGCCGTAGTAATGACAGAGGGAAGGTTTTGTTGCGAGGTGCTGCTATGAGTGTCTCAGCTCCTGGAAATGATTCATGAAACATTTCAACACACAGAACCCGGTGACCTGTAGTGCTCAAGGACTTAAAGGAGCCTTTAGCTCTGCAAGGAATTCTGCTCCACTTCCCTGAACAAAAATAGACTCTTTTTTACTTTGTTTTTTAAGATTGTAGAATGAAATGTCCAACCCCAGGAAAAGTAAATTGTCTTTGTACAGCTTTTGTAACATGTAAAAATGCATTATTTCTAAAGGTTTTTTAGCATACGTGAACAATAAACTTCAGACCAATGAAAACAACGTTTGATTTTAATATAAATTGTGGTTAGAGTCTTTGATAGCTTCTGTTTAATGTAAATTAAAAAAATGTATAATAAAACAGTTGATGTAAATATAATCCAACAGTTTACTCTGAATAATTCAAAGTAGATTTGTTGTTTGTTTTTTTTTTATACATGCTAACTTATATTCAGAGAATGCTGTTTTAATGCCTCACGGCCACATGGTGGTGATAGCACAACAGACAGGGTTAAAAGGAAAAGAACTGCCTTTTTTATCCGGATAAACTGATGCAGTGGTGATTGATCTCAGGACTAATGCCATGCATGACATCCCTGCTCGAGTAAACTTGAGTTGGAAGGAGGTTGGGGGTCAAAACTCACATTCTTTAATAGATGTAACAAAATGACTGGTAAAATTGATTGAATTCCTCACTTAAGTAATGGTAAAGAATTACAGGTTCTTTAAAGTACTGCCTCGAGTAACAAGAATAATGGAAGTTTGTATCTTAAATTATACTAAATAACTTCTAAAAACTATAATCTTAAAGTTTTATACTCAAAAAAGGGTTAATATTTCTGTTTCCCCCACAGGGTTAGTAGAGAGAACTTAAAAATGCTCACTTTGTTTAGTTTTGTTCTAAACAAAAATTTAGGATAATAAACAATTGACCAAACTTATTAGAAGTCCTAGATGACCAGCTGAATATTTTTAAGAACTCTGGTATTCACACCATTAAAATTACAAAAAAGGGTAAAAACAGAAATAGTACCTGAAACATAATCAAAAGGAAAAAATTCACTTCTATTGTCATTCAGTTTTCCACCACATCCTGTTTGTTTCATTCATGAGTACAAAAAGAGATAACTACCCTAAACAACTTTAGAACATAAAGAAGTGCACAAATAAAGTGTTGAAAAATATTAATAAGATAAATTATGTGGAAAAATGGAACTTTATATCATGTGATATTAACAGTTTGTTTATATATTGCACAGGTTGATGATATTCACATAAACAACATAAATGATCATATCTTGCAGGAAAAATGAAACAGCATATAGTCTGATATTTACAGTAGGTATATATATTGCATCGCTTATGGATCCTACGGAGGAGTTGGATATTTACTATTCACTGTTCAACGTATTATCCTTTATGACTTGTTGGGGAGTGTTGCTTGGGGGATGAAACCGTTGGAAAACCTGGTATCTCTGCAGCACATTTTATGGAACCTGGTTCCAGAGACCTGCAGGCAGGACTGTATTTCTGTGGCTGTAATGGATCCATAGAGATTCTCAGTCCTCTGGTCACAGTGTTTCTCTGCAATCTCCTGAACCAAAATCATAAGTCTCAATAATTCTTCTTGCTGTTCACACCACTGTTTTGAGAGCTTTCCGGTCTGTGAATATGCAGCCAACTGCCCAGATGGAAATTTTGCTCTTAATCCTCAGTAGAATGTAAGAGTGGGAGGTGGGTACATTTTAGAAAATGCTCCTTATTGTCAGTTAAAGCTGGATTTACCTTGTAAATAATAAAAGGCAACATTCCCTCTAATTACCATTACATGCACTTTTATTATAAATTCAGAGCAATGCAAATGTAAGGCGGGCTGTACGGTGGAGCAGCTGGTAGAGCTGTTGCCTTGCATGGGTTCAATTCCCAGTCCTGTCTTTCTGCAGGGAGTGTGCATGTTCTCCCCGTGCATGCGTGGGTTCTCTCCGGGTTCTCCGGCTTCCTCCCACAGTCCAAAAACATGACTGTTAGGTCAATTGGTCTCCCTAAATTCTCCCTAGGTGTGAGTGTGTGTGTGCATGGTTGTTTGTCCTGTGTGTCTCCATGTTGCCCTGCGACAGACCGGCGACCTGTCCAGGGTGTACCCTGCCTATCGCCTGAAATGCAGCTGGAGATAGGCACCAGCAACACTCCCGTCCCTAATGGGGTCAAGGGTGTAAAGAAAATGGATGGATGGATGGACAAATGTAAGGGAAGAAAAAGATACAGGTAACATTTAGTCATTGGTGTGTTTTCTATACTATTTTTCTTCATAATGTAGGTTTAATTTGTTTTCATGATAAAACTCTGGAACATTAGAATTGGATGCTGGAGATTCATTTAAAAAAGTCTCAACTACTATTGATGTCAAATCTATATGTAAGCTCAGGAAAAGAAGAAAGCCATATAAGCCTGTAAAGTTATACATTCATACATGATCGTAAAACCTAACATTCCTCTTTCCACACGTTGCATTTTCTTCTCTGCTTTATGGAATTGTCTGCAAAGAGGACAGCTTTATAAGTATCGACTCTGCTCGTCTTTTGCATGCAGCAAGAAAAAAAAAGATGTTTTCCTCCAGGCTCAAATTAGAATGCAATTGCATTCCAAGAGGGTCAAACATATCCATAAACATATTATTGCTCCAATGGACGACCATCTATGGACATGAAGGCTAAGAAAATGGAACTTTAACACTATGATTGAAAATGGTATATGTAAAGGACTTCCCATTTATGTTTTTTTTTTGTTGTTGTTGTTGCTGTTTTTTAAGCACTAACTTGGAGACTGATGTGAAAAACATTTAATGTAGCTTTAAAGGTTGACTTGGTGATTTCAAAGTGCACATCAAAATAACATTTTATTTTAAGCTGTGAAATATTCCTAAATTTTACTCCACTTGTATGAACTCACTTCTCTGAATCTAATTCTTCATTTTTACTCCCATTATTTCCCTCCATGCTTTTTTGTACTTTCTCCAAATTTAATAGTTAATTTAAGGCACCGGCCAGACATTTTTTTTTCTGTCTCATAACTGGAAAAAGGAGGGACGGAGAATGTTTGGACAAACTTTCTGCTTTAGAACACTCTGCTCTTTCCTCTGAAACCTTTTTGTTCTGGTGACTTGTGTATTTTCTCCAGCAGTTCAGCCCTTTGCTTAGAGTTGGGAAAGAGAAGCTGGTTTTTCGATTATTTATTAGCCCCCCAAAAATTTACATTTCGCATGAAATTTGACTTTAGGACTCAAGGTGACACAAAAAGCAGGAATAAAGTAGGAATTTTTTTAAAAAGCAAAAAAAAAATACTTTTTTAAATTAAGCTAACAAATGAAAACTGAGAATAAAAGTACATAAGCATAAAATGGCCTGTATTTTTTTTTCTCTGATAATAATGTTTTTAAGAAGTACTGCAAAGAAGCAATCAGCCAATTTTGCTTTGTGTGCATTAGGGCTGATTGCATCGTCACCTGATTAGATGATATTGTTTGACGATACAGACAAAATAAAAATAAAGGAAGAAATGTGATACAAAGAGAAAAAAGACAAAAGAAATTGTCAAATACACATTAATGTACTAAAATGAACACTGCTAGGTTTCCCAATGCATTTGTGATGTCACTAGAGGTATCTGCAGGCATGGAAGCTTGTTTTTTAGGAGGTAGATTATGTCACCAAAAATTCTGTACATTTGAAGAGAAAAGGGACATTTGTTTTCCAGTAACTTTGAAATCGACTCATTATTGACAAATGTAAATTTGAAGTTTTAAAATGTATTATCTATATCTGCTGGCTGCAGCAGGGATGTGTGTGTTGTGGCGGTGGGGATCTAGCGCACTTATTAACATATTGGGCACAAAAATAAAGTTAATTAATGATTCTCAAATTAATTGTTCATCTTTACTGCAAATAAAAAGAAAAAAACAGTCACATTCTTTTTTTGAATCACAATCACCTGTTACCTTAACATACCAACAACAGCTAAATTTACCTGCTGATGACTGCAGGGAAATAACCAGAGAATAGGCATCTTTGTTTGAACAATGCTGATGCTGTTGGACCATATTTAGTCACCGGGAGTTGCTGTTGTTGCTCATATGAGACTTTAAAAGTAACACAGAAAGCTGCAGAGATTCCACTCTCCTTATATGGCACACACTGCAGCCTCTCTGCTCCATGCATCTCCTGCATAACTTTCTCCCTTCTTCTCATCTCCCAAGTTTGTTCCATCTCCTCTAAGATTTTCAGCCAGTGTCCCTCCCCCATGAACACCTCCCCACCTTTATGACGTTGATCTATCATCAGGTTTCACACATGCAAGCGCTTATACGCCACGGCATAGCGGCCTGCCTCTGGGACTAAACAGGCCAGAGCCATCAGAAAGCTGCTTGATTTATTGGAACAAACAGTACGGTGTCCTTATATAGGAAGTTTCATTGGGGATTAGCAGGAGGGATGGAGCAAGACGGGGGGATTTGTTTTCCATAGTGGAATGTGGTGGGTGTACAAATGGAAAATGCACAAGTGAAAACTTGCATTCATTGTTTTAACTATGAATTGTTTACTGGAGGGAAACACTCTGGAGAGGTTACAGCTAAAGGGGAATCCTGTGCCGTAGACAACTGGCTTTCCATATGAGGACAGGGAACCCATTGCATGGTTGATCCACTGGATTGGAGCCCACAGACATGCATTTCCGCTTCCATCTTTCTGGATAAAAAAGTTATCCAGTTTTTAACCATTATGAAATTTAATCATAAAGAGTTCTCAGTTTGTGTAAAGATAATCCTGTTTTTAATAATGCTTAGCAATGACATAGAAAGAGTGAAACTCCCTTCTTTTTTAAATTTTTTTAGGCTCTAATGGCCTTTATTTTACATCATTTTTTTAAAGTTGGCAGAGAGGAAAGTGGTGTAGAGAGAGGGGGAGACATGCGACAAAGGACAACTGGCCGGGATTCGAACCAGCAACAAGGACCAAGGCCTCCATATACGGTCGCACGCTTACCGCTACACCAAAAAACTCCCTTTTTCATGTCCTTTGATGTATAACACCGTCCATATGTTTCATATGTCTTGTCTTCTTGGTGAGATTTTCCAAGCCTTCACCATGTTTTCTCAATGAGGTTTTCACCCTTCATTGCTAAACTTAACATGCAAACTATTTAAGGAAAAGGGATACAGAAAATAACCCGAAAGTGATTTTTATGGAAATTCATGCTGTTCTGATGTTATTTACGTTTTATCAGCATGTATTATTTTTTCCCCCACAGTGAACCAAATGGTTCTTCTCCTGACCAACTCACTATTTCTTTGGCAATAATTTTGCTTTTTACTTTCCACTTTATCTCTGTGGGAACTTGTTTACTCGACTTCTTATGATTCAGAGATTAATTAAAATATGCTGTGCAGATGAGACTAAAGTCAGATTTTTAGATTAAAATACAAAAATTCTGATCTAAAGGTCCAAACTACCTAAACCTGAGCCATTTTTTATAACAATACTGGGCAAAGATGTTAACATTAGATCTCTAATGTTGGTCAGAATCCAAGTGGGAAAATGCTTCCGAAAAGTACGGACTCAAGGGATTAAAGATTTGGATAACAACGCGTTAATTTACTTTCCTCTTTACAAGTATGTGTTACTTTGTGTTAGGCGATAATATGATATTCATTAAAAAAAAGATTTTAAAGTCATAAAATGGAAAAAAGTTCAAATGATATTAATACTTTGGCTGATGGCCAGATGACTTAATATTAGAACTTCTTTCTTTCTTTCTTTCTTTCTTTCTTTCTTCCTTTCTTTCTTTTTTTCTTTATTCATGTATTTATTTATTTCTCAGATGTTTCAAGATGGTGCTAAAGAAAATGAAGTGCAATGATTGAGGAGGAGAAGAAGCACCAAAAAATGTGGATAAGGATAGAAGAGACAGGCAGGTTTTGACAGCCAAAATGTCTCTTTGGAGATGAAAAGCAACAAGCAAGAGAAGTAAAGCTGTAGATAAAATTGTACTGACAGCAGGACATAAAAATACAATGATGGGAACCTGGAAAAGAAAAACTAGAAACCTTGAACCACAGATATAACGATAGTGATAATGTGAGACAGTGGATTGCAATGATTAACAAATAAGGACCTGTGGCGTAGCCTAACTCTTGTATCTCTGGGGCTTTTTGCATCGGGCATGAAGAAAATGATTCGGTCTTTACCAAGCTAAATTTTAACCTCAAGTACACAACAACATGGCATAGGGTTTTTGTAATTTGCTTGTCTAGAGCATACAGATGTGTGTTTACACTATTGCAAGGCAGATAGACCTCAGTGCTGATTTTAAAGAAGCCATTGTTGCTGTCCTTCAATCGGGGACAGTTACAAGGCCCTTTCCAAGAATGTAAAGTAGTTTTTTTTTGTGGAAAAGAATTTATTAATTTTTTTTACAGAAAAAAATTAAGTGGAGCGCCCAAACAGTACAGTACACCCCAAGGTTAGAGTATGTAACGCTCTACCAGCCTCAGTCAGCATGCCAAAGTTCATTATAATACAAATGCATCAAACTGAATAAAGACAAGCTTTACTCAGCCTGGAGATGTCAATTTCCTCTATAAAGCCAGTGGCAATGTTACCTGTATTTTTAAAGTTATATCTAATTTTACAACTGTTGGAGTGATGCCTGTAACACTAGAAGAAGATATTTGGAGTTATGCACAACACCATAGCTTCTTATCTTCAAACGTGGTTGATGACTGAGTTTGTTTTGTTACTATATGAATAAGACATCTTGGAGTTCTTAAATTGACCACAAAATCTTGTGCGTCACAGGATTCTACAGTCATAAGTGAGGCCATCTGTTTGACAGTTTAAGAACACTGGAAGTAAAGTAGAAATATAGTGTTGGAAATAATTACTTTACAGTAAAGAGAGAGAATAGTTTTCCTTTTCTATCTTGGCGTTATCTTTCTTTAACAAATGATGACAGCGAGGGAACCTCCTTCATGTTTTTCAGAGCTACATTCAGGAGGATTTGGCCCTGGTGGATAGAGCCTTTTTGGTGCACTATTTTATGCTTGCAAATTACACTAGAACAGAATTGCAACTCCAACTACAAGGCTTGTTCTTCTCCACGTGAAATCTGTTTCCCAAAATAGTTTTTGTATATGTACTTTCTAAAAGGTTCTACTAAAACACATGTTCATTACTCATAATGTGGTTGCCGTGTTGTGTTTGGGACGACCCAGTTAACTGAGAGTTTAAGAAGACATTTCTCAAAATGTCTTAATCCATACAAAGAAACTACCCAAAATGGTAAAGTAGCTGCATGTCAATGAAATTCAATTCAATTCAGATTAATTACTACAGTCCAATTAACAGTGACTAACTGAAGACACTGCAGACAAAATAAACTATTGTAATGAAGAAATATTTAATCAATATAATCATAAAATCAGGTTCAACTAGATATATTTTAATTGGATCCTAGTTATAATACCATGTATTTAAAATCATTTCAGTATGTCAAAACTAACAAAGGTGTTTATATAGGCAACACATTTGGGAACTCAGACAATTGCATTTGGGGAGTGATTTGGCAACAATCCCTCCTTCTGAGTAACAAGAGTGGAAAGGTATGACTAAGATTTAACAGGCAAAGACCTCCAGCTGCCTCATGCAGAGGGTGAGGGCAAATACATCAGGTATAAAGAAGCAGACAGGAAGTCTTTACCTGAAGCATACTGTTGTTATTTTTCAAGTTTTCAAAGTTAAAGGTTATGTTGGGCGTGCAGGTGGCGCAGTGGTTAGAGTGCACGACCCATGTACGGAGGCCTTAGTCCTCGACGCGGGCGACCTGGGTTCGAATCCAGCTTGTGGTCCTTTCTCGCATGTCTCTCCCCCTCTCTCATACCCCCTTTCCTGTCAGCCTACTGTCAGAAAAAAAAAGTTAAAGGTTATGTTAATCATGGGGACGTGATATCACACTAGTGAAATTTTGTGCCCTGGTATATAAGAAGAAAAAAGATCCAACATTTTGAAATATCTCACTTGTTATGAGCTTAAAAGGTTTTTCTTCAAAAAAATATTGTTGCAGAGGGGAATTCTTTATTCAATATTATATTATTATGTTGTTCTAACACAAAAATGGGATCACTCTGTAACAATGTTGGCAATTCATTTTATATTCTTTGAAGGACTGCTTATTTTTGCTGCTATAATAAATAAGAAAAACAAAGCTTATCATTGTCAGATGCAACGTTAATGCAGAGAGAAATTGTGATGAGTGTAGTACAGGTCCCATTTTTCCTGGCTTTGGCGCCATCCTGTAAAGATGTCAGTGCTCCCCCGCAGAGTGAGTTTGTCAAGAGGAAGAGGATTATGATTATTTAAGAGGACTCAATAAAAACGAGACATTTAATTCTGACATTAAATTCTGACTTGATTCTCAAAGTCGAGAATCAAGTCAGAATCTAGTCTTTTTTTTATTTAATGTTTTTTGTTTTGCTTTTTTTTTTCAAATGGCCCTAATCCTCTTCCGTAATTTTAGCCTATGAGGATGCATAAAGGTTAAAAGCGACTTTTCATTTCTTCATCATCAGCACCAGTTTCCCTGTGCATATTTTCATAGACCTACTGCGCATGTCCGCTGTCTCTTTTTTCCCTCAGCTGCTTGAGGAAGAGGAGGAGGAGGAGGAGGAGGGAGCAACGGTTTAAATGGTAAGGTTTTTAAATTGACGGGGGTCATTTGGACTGTTTGCTTTGGGAGTACCTCGTCTACGCCCACCTTCTCCAAACTTCAGCTCTTTACAAATCTGAACTACTTTTCTCGTTATGTGAGTATATAATTTAGAGCGGAGGGATACTACGGTAAACTAATGAAGTGCACCTGTCAGACATTAACAATCTTAGTGTTTGAATTTAATTTCATTGCGACTTTTTTGCTTCACAATTATCAAGTTAGATTTATTTAGCCCATTTTATTGTGTAAGGAAAAGCTTATAAGTCAACTTAAGATAAAATGTGCTTGTCAAATAAGCGCTCTACTATTAGTTATCGTGGGTAGTTAATTAACATAAATAACAAAATAATTTTGTTCTTCATCCGTTTAGTGTTCAGCTGTCTGCATTTTTATTTCACATTTTCTTAGACACTTTATTATCTGGCCTGTAAGAAGTATATTTAAAAAGGAAGTTAAATCAATATCTCAGTGAAAGCATGACTCTCACCACGAATGGCGTTTCCCGTTTCCAAATATGGTCTGATAACTTTGATTGTTTGACGAGCATGTTTATTATATTTTGAAGTTAAAGAAGCATGATTGTAAATAAAAACCAGTAAGACTCATACCATGACTCCGTTTTGCACAAATCTGTTTTCTTGCTCTTTTTTTTATCTTTGTGAACCTAAAATGAGGTCATAATAGGATCTTGTTTAAAAAAAAAAGTAGAAACCTCAATGTTTTATTTGTCTTTACTTTGCATTGAATTGATAGTTTAATGCTGACAGGATGGAAGTTGTTTTCTCTGAAGGAGAAGAGACGTTTGACTTAACCAGTAGTAGCTAAATTGTCTCTTGCATTTTAAAAAGTAGAACATTTTATTCGTGTGAAGTGTTTACTGGAAAAGTATATGCCCGATTCCATTAAATTTAATCTTGGGATCCAATAATAATCATAAAAATCCATTAAGCTTTGGGGTTTATTTGTTTGATCACAGGAGGAATGTTTATGCACAATTTCAGATAGGAAATGAGAAACATATTTTATTGACCCCTAAGGTCAAATTCCCCCAACCATAAATAGTAAGGTCATAACGTCTCCAGGGCAGCATCTTCACTAGTTTATTGTTGTTATTAACATAGGAATATTTATGCAGCATGTTGGATTCAAATTAGTTTGCACACTTTGACAATTAGACAAACAATAGGGACAGATTTATAAGGAATTATATTATCTTTATACTAAATACTGTGGATTGTATTGCTAAAAGTATTGGGGTACAATTAATATACATGTTGAAATGACTTTCATGGCTGCATGTGTGTGTAAGGTTTTGTGTGGAGATACTTAGCTGCCCTTCTCAACCCTTTGGAACACATTTGGTGTAAATTGGAGCCGGTGCTGCTATTCTGGTTTTCTCATCTTACTATTAACATACTAACCTAAAACCCTTAATAAAGAGGTTTACACAACAGCTAAAGTTACCTTTGTGAGGATAGGGGTCAATCAGAAACTTTAGCTCTGTAGATTAAGAACAAGATCTCATCAAAGATCAAAGAGATTTACTCACTTTTAAGTGGTAAACCTTTTCAAAATAGAATATGGTTTCTTTTTGTCCCATGTTTTTACGTGGTTTGGTATTAACCTGTCAGAACCGCTTTTAATGATTGTGCTGAAGGTGCAGAGACTGTGTCGACACAACACCCTGAATGAACAACAGATAGACCGAGGTATTAAAATCAATTACGTAAGAGGAAAGCTTAAAGAGCACGAGGAGGATCATTTTAATTTGAACCACATCCTTTAAACACGGGGCTGTAGCAGGAAAGTATATTTACTTTAATCTGCAGACATTCAAAGTATCAGCTCATTTGACAGACTTTAATCACTGGGCCAGTTTTGTATAGTTTTGTTTTTTTTACAATTGTTCTGTTGGTTAGCTTGTTTTAATCCCAGGGGAGCATTAATATGTGTTCTTTGGACAAGGGGGGCTGTTTTATTGCTCATTTCCCAATTGGTTTGCTCCAGTCTTGGTTAACAAAACACATTTACGGTTGATTCTGGTTAATCTAGCAAGTTTAGATTCTAAAATGTATTTCATTAATATCGAAAGATGTATTTAGAGGGCTTTGTGTTGAATGATTTAATAACAAATTGCTGTAATCAGTGGTTTGCTGAGTAATAAAAAAATATATTTATGTTTGCAAGTTAAGGATTTGTTAGTTAATTCATTCAGCTTCAGGGATGGAAACTTCATGAAAACAAAAGATCCAAAATCATTGTCAATGTGGAGCAATTACAACATTTAAAGAAAGTATATAAAGAAAAACACTTTTGGAGAACAATTTACCAGTCAGATGCTTCCACCTGTTCTACCTTCACCTCTAACAGGTTTCACCTCTGGACTGTCCTGCATCCAGCTTCATCTATTTTCCCATCAACTTTATTAGCTTTCCAGTTGAAGAGAGTCGTCCTGACAGCATGATGATGCCACTACCGCATTTTACAGTGGTGATGGTAGTTTTAGGTTTTGGTTATACATGTTGTGTGAATGGTAAAATCGGTTACCATCTTGAGTTAGACAAGCTAACCTAGCTCAAGCCAGCAAGAATCTGCTCCTTGCTTCACCATCACAGTAGACGCCTGTCTGCCTTTGCTTTAAAGTAAGATTTTCGTTTTGTCTGTAAAGCACTCGGAGGGATACAGCTACTCTAGTTTCTTATGTTTCCTTTCTCTACAGGTTCCTCTAAAACCCAGACACTTATTCATAATTTAGTCAGTGACTGTTGCGTTTTAGAAATGAATTCCAACGGGACCCCATGTTAAGCATGGTTGTTAAAATCCCCTTTGCCTCTCCGCCTTGCTGTTATCATTTTGCAGTAAACGACAAAGCCTGCTAGAGACATACTATTCCCTATATGGGCTTTGTTTGGGAGTTCACTTGCCTTGCTGTTTAGGTCCACAGAAAAGAGCCCTGCATCAGAGAAGGGGGCCTTATATGGTCATCTCAGCACGAGACTGCAGCTTCCCTAAGCAGGAGACTGGGAGAGGGAGAGATATGGAGGGACAGGAAAAAAAATGTAGGTTATTAAATTTAACAGGGACTTGATGTTTCAAGAGAAGAACCAGTCACTTTGTCAACAGCTTTTTATGACCAACAACCCAAAGAAATCGTACAAAGTGTTGTGAAGTTAATTAAAATAAATGTCTCAGCCTCAGTCATTATGTCTGCAGCTGAGAAGGGAAATTGTTTGTCCATTTCCCGTGTGACGTGTGGGGTCGAGAGGGAGATGGAGGTCTGTGAGAATGGCTGCCTTCTGGAACTCCCTAATGGGGGAGAGGACATCTTAAATAAGACAGGGATTTGGAAATGGATTCATATTTGTTATATTTCTCACATTTTCACATGCAATGTCTTTTCTTTAATCCGAAAGGTGGTTTGCATTTCAGTTTAATCCCTCTCTGGTAATACATTGTACAATCTTTTGCTGCAATTACAATAGTGAATGATTTGTTAGCAAAAAAACAAACTTGAGGGTCAGTCAGACAGGATGGAGAGCATTGGCTTTAAATAATTTGTTTGGCCCAAAGCTATCCATTTTAACTATGTCTGTAATGCTTGGGGTCCTTAACCTGTTGTAAGGGGACCCTCCACCCCAGTCTCATAGCTGTAACAGGTTGTTTGTCAGACTTACTCTGTATGTAGACCTGTCAGTCATCAGCTCTCCCCAGCTTCCCAACCCGCCGCTTAAGAAAAGCATCTCCCCAGAATAGTCACCAAAATAATGACAAAAGGTTAAATGATGGTCTTATTTTATCAGAGCACATTATGTCACACATTTACTATCCTCCCTACATTATTTGTAACAAACAGTAGATGATGCTTCTCATGGCTTTCCTTACTGCAAGGATTTCAAACTGCAGTCCTCAACAGCAGATGTCCTGTAATTTTCCAACTTTGGCCAACACTCCTGAACCAAATGGATCTTTTTAGAACCATGTTTAAAAAAAAAAGGAGTCTTGGTATTGACGGATTTATATCACCAGGGTAAAATGAAGCAGAGACACAGGTAAAAGTAGCAGGACACTGGCCTCAAGGACAGGAGCTTCACACCTGAAAAATACTCAGCCAGAGGTTCTTCTTTCAATGTATTTTCCTACCTGAGCTTTGGCTCTCTGCTGCTGCTGCTCCCCCAGAGTCGCCACTGGCCTTTTTAGGGTTCTCTGTTTAATGCTGTGCTTGGTTTAGATAAACTTTTAGACTTTGTAGTGTTGCAGCAGTTGTCCTTGAAGTGTTGCACTGGATTGTTGTAGTGTATGAGATTAATTCGATTGAACATAAAGACAGAGCACGCGTTTCACATTTCTTTGGAAGAAAATGGAGTCTATTACACCAAATTTCTATAGCAAACCCTTGTTTTCATTGGCATCTATTAACATTAAGTGTTGCATGACTGTTGCCATCTTTATTTCTAAATATCTTCTGCCCTAATTCTTTTCAGCAGCTGGCCCTCCATCATTAGCCAAGATGTCCAAAACAGCCCCGTCAGAGGACGAAAAGTTCCTCTTTGTCGATAAGGACTTCCTGAACAGCCCTATGGCTCAGGCTGATTGGTCGGCCAAGAAGCTGGTGTGGATCCCCTCGGAGAAGCATGGCTTTGAGGCTGCGAGCATCAAGGAGGAGCATGGTGACGAGGTGCTGGTGGAGCTGGCTGATAACGGCAAGAAAATAACTGTTAACAAGGACGACATCCAGAAGATGAACCCGCCCAAGTTCAGTAAGGTGGAGGACATGGCGGAGCTTACCTGCCTTAATGAAGCCTCCGTGTTGCACAATCTACGTGAGAGGTACTTCTCTGGGCTCATTTATGTAAGTATGCTTCTGCAAGAAATGTAAAAATATAATTGATAATGCACATTGATTTGTCCAAACCTTGATCTTAAGTAGCAGTTCCTAAAATCTCAACTATATTTGCTCACTAGTACCCCTGGCAGCTTAAAGAAAATAAAACTTAGACATGTTTTCAAACTGTTTGTTTTTGTCCTGACAGACGTATTCTGGCTTGTTCTGTGTGGTGGTGAACCCCTATAAAATGCTGCCCATTTACTCCGAGAAGATCATTGAAATGTACAAAGGGAAGAAACGTCATGAAGTCCCCCCTCATATCTATGCTATAGCTGATAATGCTTACAGAAACATGATGCAAGGTAGGATTTCTCCTCCGTTTGGTTTAATTTCTCTCTCCATTTAAAATACTTCTGTGAATTGAGATCTGATTTGTTGTTTCAAATGTTTTGCTTTAGATTTGCTCCGTTTTTAAAGCAGAAAAATTGAAAACTGGCAAAAGTTAGTATTTTATTGCAATACGTATTCTTGAAAATAGACCGTATCACATTTTTACCTCATGAAACAGGAAATCAATGAATCATGAAGAGTTTCTAAATACTGATCATTCAAAAAAGTAACTTGTACATTAAATAAAGGCTTTAGTTGCATGTATTTTATTAATTGTTTTTGTTATTATAAACGAAAAAAAGACATACACACACATTGATGAAATTTAATAATGTTAAAAGTTTCTTGCTGCTGCAAAGGATGACCTAAGCAATTCTATGTGTAATTCTTAATATTACTGTGTTAGAGATCAGGACACATCAGTGACATTTGCAGCTTTGCCTTTTCTGTCTGTTTTTAGCACGGGAATACTTTTGTAGAGCAAATATGCGCTTGTACTCCGTTTTTTTTTTTTTTTTTTTTAAAGAGAGTTTTGAGTTTGGTTGCAGTTTTTCCTCCATTATTGCTTGATTCGTTCCAGTTCCTTGGTCAGTGGATAGTAATGTAGGTTGCATTTATCATTGGATTAAATCTAATAACTATTCAAATTTAAGGACTTTGCTGCTTGCTTTATATGTTCAGTAAAAGTAAGCTGTGATTTTAACCTCCTGTTTGGGATCAGAATTTAACTTTAGTTTTGTCTGCTGTCATATGAAGATTTTCTATTCGGAAACCCAAAGAACATGTCAAAGGGATCTGACATGTTCTAGAACAGTGTTATGATGGCCTTTTTTAAAGCTGCTGTATCAAAGAAGTGATGACTGTGGCCTTGGCAGCATGGTGCTTACAGTAAATGGCTCTTGGCTCAAACTGCAGTGATGCGATTTCACAACATCTCATTTCCCAGAGAATCTGTTTCCAGTGGGGTTTTGTGTCATTTGATTTGATGTTGACATGAGGACGTTTTTTTTTTAAAGGGGTTGACATCTGCATCGAGAGATGGTCGAAGGACATTAAGCATTTCCTTTTTAAGAAGCCCCACTTGTTTGGTTTAACTTTTGTTCCATGTTAATCTTGAGGTTCTATTTTTAGCAGGAAAATGTTTGATGTCCTCAATAATAGAAGTGAGAGTCTTCACAACATGGGATATTTGTGAGAACTTAAAACATTTGACCAGCTTTGTTTGGATTGTCCAAAGTTGTATCATTCTGTGTAAATTTGGGGCCTGTTAATACAAAAGTGTATGATTTTCAAAGATTATTCAGCTGAGCAATTAGTTAAGGAAATATAAGCCATGGCCTATGAAGGCCAAAAGCAAACATGCAAGGATATTTGCAACTAAGAATATATATGTTTAATTGTTCTGCTATCTAATCTCAACCACAAATGGTAACAGTGGGATTTAAAGTTCATAGCTACAAATTTTTTTAACCGGCAATAAAAATCAATACATTTTTCAAAATAATACATCCACGGGACATCATCAAGTGGTTCACAGTAAAAATAATGTATTTTGTTGGTGGTTAACTGAATACTTTTCAATGTATCCATATTTAATTTTCACTCTGATACAAAGTGTTTACTGTGGGGTCCTCCATCAGGAAAAAAGAATAAAAATCAATGATGTATGAATATTTCCCTGTGGTTTTTATGCCAACGTCAACAAAAGGAAATTCTGCGGCAACAGGAATAATATATTAAAGTCATATCGGTGAAGGTTCTCAGTCATCCAGGTCATGGTCAAGCTTAGAAAGTTCAGTTTAGGCAACAGGACGTGTAGTTTTTCTAGAAGACGTTTCACCTCTCATCCAAGAGACTTCATCAGTTCTGACTGATGCAGGAGAAAACAGAGATAAATATACTGTAGGTGTGACCAAAAGTTATGTAAGAGGGAGAGAAGAAACAAAAGGTGGCTGTGAGATGTAGCTCAGGTGTTGCCAGATCCTAGAAGCTTTGTGATAGAGCTGAGAAATTGCTTCTTCTCTTAGTTTAATTTGTCAGATTTAAGCAAAATAAAAAAAATCAGCAAAATGAGGATGAACATCAAACAAGCATTTAAATACTGAGACAACCTGAGGAATCAAAGAGCTGAGAAGCCATGTAGATGTTTCTGCTTTTCCTCTGAACAGGTAAGTTAAATGTTATGGACAGTTAATATCAGTGGACCTGCTAACCAGCTGGCAAACAGTAGAGAACAGCAACCAGCAAGCATAAGTACGCCACTAACTGGGTGTGAGGCGTTAAACTTGTTGCACCCTTCTTTAAGGGAGCATTAAGGAACAATTCATTATTTTAGATAGAAAAAAATTTAAAACTAATGAACTAAAAAACTAAAAGTATTTTTTTACCATGGGCAGGTCTATTCAGGGGCCAGAGCCCCTGGAGAACCAGCTCTGTCCCCTGTTATAATGGCTGTACTGAAGACTCAGTAAAATTCTTATGATGATACATGCTGGCAAATAAACTGTAGCCAATTGGTCCCTTGGACCAGTTTCATGTTTTATCTTTAGTTTTACAGGGATTATGGCAATGTGGGTTTTCCAGTAGGAGTGTTCTCACACATCTTGTTTTGGTTTATAGATGGTGCTCAAAAGCCCCATCTACTGATAAAATTTGGAAGACCAACAAAGAATAGTGCCCTAATGACAACTATAAGGGAATTAAAACATAGCTTTCAACATTAAAAGGGAAAAAAAACTTAGAATTGCTTGGGCCAGCCTATGTCATGGTCTAAATTTTAGCTCCAAGACCCCAACAGAATGCCTGGATTTGTACCAATGTTCCACATGTCTAATCAAATTGTTTATGGGAATACATAATTTGATTAGACATGTGAAATACCTTTATGAATGTATTCCAATATTATCTATTGGCAAGAAATGTAAAAAAGGAGAAAAAAAACAACAGGATTCTTTTTGTGAATCTAAAGTTTGAATAACCGTATCTGCTAATCCAAAACGTCCTTAAACAAACCAGTACGCAGGAGGTCAGTGTTTACCTCTATAGCTACAGCGTGCAAATATGTGCTCTCAAGTAAACAAGAAAAGGGCTGGATTGACTAGAATATATACTGATGTTTGGCTTACATGTCTTGTTGGCTTACATGTCACGTTATCTTTTGCTAAAGAGCCAGTGCAGCTCAAAGCAGTTTTAAGTTGATCACACAGAAATCACACTTAAAGCAGACTGAGTGTTTTGACAAAATGCTTTTGCTTCAAGCTAAATATTTTTTTAGCCTCAGGACATTACATGACAAGTTTCCATGTATTTTAGTTTTTGGACCACCCCTTTGGATCATATACTTTAAAGAACAGTTTCTCCAGTAAAATGTTGTTATTGTAACCTGCAGCATTTTTTTTAAGAATAAGAGTCAACACTTATTCCAACTACATTAAGATATTTCAAATATTTAAGGTAAAAATTTTATTTAAATTCTTCTGGTATCTGTAAGAGTCCATAAGCACTTTAGCAATGATCCATTGTAAAGGTTGGTCACCACACTTAATAAAGGGCTTTTTCACATAATTTGTTTAATTTGTTTCACACAACCTCCGCCCAGAGCCACACAACCTCCGCCCAGAGCCTTAGTTTAAGCACATTCTGCCTCTTCTTGCTTTTTGTAGTGATAGGACAGTTTAATGATGGTTTCCCTTTGTTCTGTTTAAGAGACATTTTTACTGATCTCCCAACCTATAAGCCTGTAGCCTGTTTTCCTGAACTCCCTTTGGGTTGGATGTTCCAGTGCTGTTCAGCAGAGGTGATGTCAAGCATGTCCATGTTAAATGGGTCCAACCTAGCAAATAATTAAAACGTTGTATTCAAGATTAATTTTGTTGGGCATAGCGATGGCGCAGGGGTTAATCGCACAACAAATGTTCAGAGGCTGTCTCAGGTTTGAATCCTGGCCTGGTGACCTTTGGCGCATGTCTTCCCATTCTCTATAAAAAAATAATAATAATAATTATGTGCCTCCTCAGAAGTGACATCATCCAGCTCAACTCGATTGGCAACTAACTCCCTGTAAGGGTAAGGGTTATAACAAAAAACAGGTCTGTGTTTTTTATATATTTTTAATATCAACAAGCACTTGACTTACTTGTATGGCTCTATTTTTTTCTTCCCGTTTTGAAAATTGCCTTGGAAAAATAGTTTGTCCTCTAGGATAAACATCGGTGTTTGACATCTTTGGTGTAGACTTGGGTGTCTTAAAGTTTAGAAAACTGTACCTCAAAGCTATAAAGCTTTGGCGCTTTTATTTGTAAAATCTTTAAGGATTAAAATCAAAACATACCAACGGTAAAATGCTTATGCCTGGTGAAAGTTGATAAGGTAAACACATTGGGTGTATTTCCCATGAAGTTGTAGCAAATGAAGCAGGACTTTTCACACTGAATGGTACAAGCAGGAACATTGCTCATGATGGAGTCAAATTGAATCATAAACTGCAGCAAATTAAGATAACGCTCACAACGTTTGAAATGGTCTGCCTCCAGCTTGGCTGAGATCCCAGTCCTCAGAAATTTTTCTCAAGCCTTTGATGTTCAGAAGACGGCAAAAGTGAAAGTACCAAATGGGAAATGTGTTCCGACTGCTGCAGCTGAACACAGTTTTATTATTCTCCCACTATATTTAAAGGTTTAAAAATCTTTGGCTTTTTCTACAACCAAGCTGCCCCTTTTGAATAATGTACAAAAACCAATATATCTTGCCATCTCACGTTTTTCTCTCCTCTGCCTTAATTAGGAAGTACAGAGAAGGAACCAGCTGTATGTTTTGTGAACGCATGTGAGGAATGGAGGGAACGGGCCAAAGTCAAGTAAACACTGAGAAACGATGTCTGCTGTTGCTTACAGTTCAGCAAAGGCTGCACATTGTCACGTGTTGGGGACAGATCTGGAAAGGAGCTCTTAGTTTTTGACATTAAACGATTTAATGCCTTTATAATAACGGCTGCTCCCTGACCCTCAGCACTGGGTTTAAAGTTGATGTGTATACTGAACCACATCAATTATTTTTACTATTAAACAACTGATTGTAAAAGTACCTAACACTCAAACTAATTACTTTAGTAAACCCTGCAGTGGCATGAAGAGAGGGATGCAGTTACAGTTTCAGTTGCAGCTGGACTTGAGGTGTTCACAAGATTATTGTTGGAGAGAATGTGACAGTTTTCTGTAATTAGATTTGAAGTTTTCTTTGCTGATAAAAATCAAGATATTCGGTTTTAACTGCTCCTCATGAATCATAGTCGGTACATTAATCTCTGTATATCTATATCTCTTTATCTAATATCGGACAAAAAAAATTCACTAATACGAAAAGGTAGTTTTCAAATGTTTTGATGAAACAAAAATTGAAAAAAGGTTCAAATCAAGCTAAAAAAAAAAAGTACTTTGGTATTCTAATAAACAATGAATTAACTGTGTTTTACCAAAGTTTATGGAAGGTTGAGTTTAATGTCACTAACCACACCCAGGTCTGTTTACAAACAGATCCCATGACATTAAACAGATTCTCTCTGAGCACATGACCATGGCCAGATATTTAATACAGAAACGATAAAACAGTCAAAGAAATGGAAAATTGCTGAAAGTTCACTGGAGTGATCATTCTATTAAGATTACTCTAGAACTGCATCTAGAAATTATCCATCAGCTAAAAATGTTGAGGCCAGACTTTCCTCAGTTATGTTCAGTGTTCACTGAAAGTAAATGGACAGTGGGGAAAAAAATGGCCTTTGGAAGAATATAAAGTTGGAAATAAATAAATAACACTGCTGGTCAAAAAAGAGGGGAGAGGCTAATCCTGCATTTTCCATGAAACATGTTAAAGATTGGAAACACATTGAGGAAAATTATTTATTTGACTGTGTGAGACAAAAGCAGAACTTTCTATATTTGATATATACACGTTTTTGGATCTATTCCCTCGATATGCTGAATAAGTTGTCATAAATGTAACCCTTTCTTTCATTCTGCAGATCGTGAGGATCAGTCCATTCTCTGCACGTAAGTGAATCAAATTTCTCTAAATTTCTATCTAAATTCTCTTATCTGTGTGATATATGACCTTGCATTTATTACTCAGACATGTTACAGAATAGTTGCATAATGCAGACTTAAATCAGATATATCTTATATCACATATCCAAGAAAAAAATGGAAACTCCTCTCCTCAGTGTTTAGGCGGAAAGACTTTCTTGCTCTTCTCAAAGGGATTCAGTCAGGAAGTGTGTCCTTAACTCTGATTGGAGAACCAGATTAGCTCTCGAAATGTTTGGGCTCAGCCTTGTTTGTTTGTGTGGAACAAATTATTGAGAATTTCGACTGGATGCTGGGACATCCAGTGGTAGTCTGTTACAGTGGCTTTATTCAATTGCTGTATTTGCCTGAACCTTGTGTGGCTCATAGAATTTAAATCAAAATTGACAAAAAGGGTTTTTTATTCCATTGCTCATTCAAACTGAACACCATATTTAAGATTTATCCATTGACAAGAAGCTGTGTTACATTAAAGTAATTCAAGTGAAGACAAGAAAAATGAGCTGGAATAATAAAAATGCACAGATTATGAGTATTTATGCACCTCTAGTTCTTCAAATTAACCTCAGATAGATCCGAGTGAATTATTTCATTAATTTTCTAGATAAAAACTTCTCCTCTGTGTCCATCTGAATACTTGAACTGAACAGGCTGAGAAAAGAAGGCTTTCCCCATTTGTCCTCTTAATTTACAGCAACCAGGATGCAGCAAATTCTTTTCCATCAAACGATTTCCTCAACGATTAGGCTTCCTTATCAGAGGGAAGCTGGAACTGTTTGGATAGATCTATGGCAGCAGCTGAAGAGCAAAGCTGTTTGATGCTAATGAGAGAGATTTTGTATGAAGCATGAATTAAAAAGGTTTACTGAGACAAACAAGAGCTGTTAAACCATGCCTTTTCTTAAAACATTATGTTTGTCATTCGTCAATCTTTGATGTTTCTTAGCCTCTGATTGAAATCTCATAAAGGCCGGTTTGAGTTTCACTGGTTTATTTTGAGCTCCTCCTGTATTATTTAACAAATTGGCCTCACAGTTGTGGCATATTAAGTAAAAATCTATAACTGGGGAGTTTTTTTTTTTTTTTGTATTAATGGTTTTCAAAGGCTTTATATTTTAGCGTTTGCTTGGAGATATTAGAACTTATAGGGATCAAAGGCTTGTTCTCTATGGCATTTCATTCAGGTTTTGCATTCTTGCTAAACTCTATTTTTAACAAAAGAAGTGTGAATACATTATTGTATATATTATATAAAGTGCTTTGATGATTTGGTATTAGTAGTAATACAGAACTCTTTATCCAGGAGTATACTTGCCTACCGATTATGAAATATAATTAACTTTTATCCCAATGTAGAACTAGAAGCAAAGTTTAAATTTGACATTAAATTATTAACTTAGAGATTTGCTTTCCTCTTTGTCCCTCTCAAGTCCTGAGGGAAATGAACTAATCACAGCAGGCAGACTTGGCGTTTGAATATATTGAAAATCATAAAGTTTTTGCGTAAATCAAGCTAGATGGGCAGAACAAGACACTAGATGACCAGGAGGATAAACTTTTGGGCATTTTAATTTGTGTTCACATCCGTCTGCAGCCTCGGTCTGGAGGTTGTATGTCCTTACTCAGCCTAAACGTGACAGGACAGCTAGGATTTGGCAGCTCAAAGAGGAATCTAACACTCAGAGCTTCCCATGCCTTTTAAGGACCCCTGACCAAGCTTGTACGTCTGCTCCGTCCGATGGCTCTGGGATCAATCAGCTTGACTCATATATCCAAGTTTGTTGTCTGGAGGGAAAGAATTTGTCTGTGTTGCTGTGTGAAAACATCTGAGTTACTTTAAATGGTGCAGTGGCCCAAACTGTAAGTTTGATCGATTTGACAGCCTCCTGATAGACCCATAAGAGGTTTATTAGCTTTGATACTGGCTCCGCTGTCAGCTTACAAAGTGTGGCTTGCTTATATACACTCACTACTCTAATTAGCCTGTTGGAATATGAAGTAAGCAGGTGTGCATGTAAATATTTGATCCCATGTGGTCCAGAGAAAACCCTGAATAGATCCAAACACCCATTTTTTTTCTTTAAATCATTGAAGTTATGTGATGATTAAAAGCATAACATCATTGACACAGATTCCCTTAATGTTTGAAACTAAACGTCTGCACATTAACCCCTACCTCTCCTGTTTTAACATTAAATCAAAGGAATGAAATAGCTGGGGGAAAAACAAGGCCAGATGAATTTGATAAAAACGACCATATTACATAACAGTAAGTAAGATTTTACTTTGGGTCAGGTGTTGCTGAAGTTATCTCTACAGCACATGATTTCATCAATTAAACTGGGCTGTTGAACTGTGAACAGAAGTCCTGTCAGTGCTGCTTATCTTCATGGTGCTCTCTCTCTCTCTCTTTCTCTTCACCTCTGTATCACTTAATCTTTTTCTCACTTTGTTTCCCCTTCTCCTCAGTGGAGAGTCCGGTGCCGGGAAAACGGAGAACACAAAGAAGGTCATCCAGTATCTGGCTGTTGTGGCCTCGTCTCACAAAGGCAAGAAGGACAGCAGTGCTGTAGGTATCTGCGTGACAAACTCATGTTAGGATCTGTCAGCCAGTTCCCTCGCTCTTAAGCAAAACCTTCCCAGTTTAATGCTGTATATTTCCTTTAAATAGCAGCAATCAGGATCACAGTTTGCCTACGTGAGTAAAGGGGAATGCCTGGAGTGTGTGTTTATTTTTTTAATTTATTTTTTTACGTGTGCCATTTGTGTGTTTTTAGTTAAAAAAGTGCATGGAGTTAGTGTCACTGGGTTGCCCAAACTAGACTTAATCTACATCCAGGATATCCAATTTCCTTGAGTTAGATTGTGTTTCTCTCAGCATTCATCACTAGTTAAAGCTGATATTTGGAACAGGCTCCTCGCTTGAATAAAATGTTGGAATAGTTTCCTGAAAATCATGGACTAATTATTCCTTGCATTTTAAGTCCAATGGCACCTTTTTACTCTGGCGACTAGCTTGTTCAGAATGCATGATGATCAGTAGAGGTATGACACGCAGTGATGGACGTGCCCCTTTTTCTACCTCATGACCAAACTGGCGGCTTCGTACATCCTTCCCCTGCCACTGGAGATAAAACCGAGCTCTCTGTGGCAGGGAAAGGGTCTCTCACAGATCATTGAGCACAGTGTGAGCATGCCCATCTCCTGTTGTTTGTCTGTTCAAAGCTGACCTCCTTTTGACTTCTAAATTCATAACCTTACCTGTCAGGTTCACAGGGATTGTGCATAGACTCCTCTTCTCTTGCAGGGTTGTTGTTGTTGTTTTTATCTCTTTACCTTTTAGATTTGCATCACTTAGGTTTCTCACAGTGTTTGTACCATGATGCCAAAAAAGACAACAAAGCTGTGGAAATATTTCATTTGTTATTTAAGCAGACAAAAAGATTTTTTTGCAGTAAAAACTTTATACCTGTGGCTGCTTACATCCCAATTTCTCATGATTTCTATCATAAATAAAGGAATCCACATATGCAAATAATAATCAGTTTCTGGGCTGATTTGTTTTCACTTTTAGTCATGAACGGTTGAAGTATGGGCGACTCTTGCTCAAAGGTACCGATGGGTTAAACACGTCTGCTGTATCAAGATGATGGCCACATTTGTTGTTGGGGTCTGATTTTTAACCAGTTTTCTGCTCAAATTGTTTTCAATATTTGAAGGTCCTTGGAGCCTCTTTTTTGGAATCTGATCTTCAGTCCTTTTTTAAGGTCACATTCACACCTGCCATGTTTGGTCTACTTTAAACAGACCAGAGTTCTTTACCCCCCTCTGTCTTTTTGTATAGCTGTAAATTCACTCAAGCTAACACTGGCCCAGACCAAACAAGCAGGCAGAGATCCAGTTTGTCAAGTTGTCTCATTTCCAAAGGGATTCTGGTGTGGTTCGTTTCTGCTCTCAATATGAACTGGCCTTGATCTGACCCAACTACAGAAACTATGCTTCTCTCTGGACCTCACAAGCCTCCATATCAGTTAACAAGGTAGTGTCTGTTGCTTGGCAATACAGTTGTAAGCATCCTGTGTTGTGGCTTGGAGGACACATTTTCCATTCCAAAATTAGAATTAAAACATCTCAAAATCTGCTTTAAATGAGCTGCTCTTCACACAGTGATTTTGCTGCTCTGATAACGGCACAATTATCCAGAACAGAGGTGCTTCAAGAAGAATTTCCAAAGTAGTTTAGATCCATGAGTGGGTCTGTGCCACGTCTCTTAGTCGATTCTGTCCAACTCGAGCAACGATTGTCATACCAAGCCTTGTTGCAAGTTCTTGTTGACTTGCCAAAAATACATGTTGAGAGCAAAACGGACCGCAGAAAAAAATGTCCATTTCTTGTTGGGGTTTTTTGTTTGTTTTTGTCTGGACCAAACAAACTGACCAGACTTTGATCATGTGAATTCCTGGTCTATTTTTGCAGCCTTGTTTCTTGCTTTGAAGATATTTTAGTTTCCTTGGTGATGTATTTGGAGCTATTGTCTTCATGGAAATCCAGAACCATTTTGTCTTGAGATTTTTTTTTATCAAGAATTTCCTGAGACAATTTTCCTATTTGTCATCCCATAAACAAGAAGCCTACTGTGACCTAAAATATGGCCCCAAACCTTGATGTTCTCCTCTCTTAACTTGATTACTGTTTCACATCTGCACACAGTTGCACAGCCTAATCACTGCCAGTGGTTCTCTCTCGTCAAAATATTGTTGTCAAAATATTGTGCTGCATTTTTTTTTTCTGTCAGTAATGGGATCTCTTACTACATCCGAGTATACCATTGTTTTTCAAATAAAAAAAAATGTGCCTGCCTCCAAAGTTTTCATTTACTTTTCTCAAACTGGCTCATCTGACCACCTGGTCAGGGCCTGTATTATAGTGAGATTTAGAAATGTGCCTGTCAGAAATTAGCAATACCAGTAGTAGCAATATTCATTCCAATTAAAAGTTTAACTGTGGAGACTATATGTATTTTTTTTTATACACTTGTTTCCCAACTGATTTTATATTTTTGGTTATTTGACATTTTTAAGGTAAAGGTAAGGTAAAGACTTATTTAAATGCATCTGATCTTACAAGCCCTCTGATTGTCTAGTATAATAAATAGTTCCTTGGTATTCTGCACTCTCCAAGTCCCAGAGGCCCCCAGGGCTCCTTGAAACATAATTAGTTTCAGGAATGTCTTTTTTTCCCTTTCCAATCTGTCCTTCACAGACCTTATCTTCTTATCTATCTTATCAAAACTTTGTGTTTTCTTTTTATGACTTAGTTTTTTCTCTGTGTTTCCACCTTGCTGTGCTCTGTCTTCTTTCCTTTGTTTTCCAGTTGTCCTGAACTCTGAACTGCACCTCATCAGTGGGTCTGTATTTTTACTTTGCCTCAAGCATTAAAGGAAAGAGTGGAAAGTTTTTTTTAGCCTCGTTTGGTAGAAACATTTGTTCTCTCAAAAACAAATCTGACATTTATCTGAAATACAATAAGAAATCTGTTTCCATATTTAGAAAGATAATGTAAAAGTGTAATCTCCTCTTAAAAATATATTTTTAAATTATGTTTTAATTACAAAGCAGTTACAATCTGTTTGAAAAGGTTCAGAGCTGCTCTTAATGTCGTTCTTTTGTTTTCCTCCTTTTCTCTTCCAGCCTTTAGCTCATTTACACTGTGGGTGTTTGTAAGTGAGAAAGTTTATGTAGAGATCCCCAGCCCCCGACCTTGATGCAGGCAAAAACAGCCTCTTTGATCAGGAGGATTAACTCGATTCAAAGTGATGGGCTGCCGTCCTCACTTATAAGGACGGTCATTCAGCCTCTCTGCAGCCCTGCTGGACAAAAATTACATCTCAAGAATAGATGTTTGTGTAAATCGGAATTAATAAATCCAAATATATTTTTCGGGAAAAAAATATTTAACTTTTAACAAACCTCATGAGGACCATTTAGATAATGTGGAATTATGCCTCTATCCTCCTTATTTGTGGTAAATAATAGGACTTAATTTTATGCTTTCTTTTCTCTCTTATCCCACATCATTAATGTGGTTAACGCTTTTTAAGCACCACCTTTATACCTTTTAACACCACCTTTTATAGCTTAAAAGCAATATTTTTTTTTGTATATTACTTTGTTCACCAGGGCGAGCTGGAAAAGCAGCTCCTGCAGGCTAATCCGATCCTGGAGGCCTTTGGAAATGCCAAGACCATCAAAAATGACAACTCCTCTCGATTTGTGAGTTTGAGGTTTAAACAAGTAGAAACTGTTTAATCTTAATGTAGTTTCTCTCTAAAGAAAAGCCAGCTTTTTTAACTACCTGCCCTCTTTCTCTCTCAGGGAAAATTCATCCGCATAAACTTTGATGTGACGGGCTACATTGTTGGAGCTAACATTGAGACTTGTATCCTTATTGTTTCGGAAATGGTCACTTTTACAGTTCAGGCTATTCTGACAGTTAGTCCACCTGCAGTCTCATCATGCTACTGTTGTTTCTAACAGATGTGCAGTGTAGATCTAAACGATAGCTGAAAGATGGTGTCTAACAGATGTATTAAAATCCCTTGAATATTCTCTTTTTTTTTTTTGTTTGTTATAAGTAAAAAGTTGGTATTTTATGATGAATTTTTTGCTGTCTAAAGTCTATCTGTAAAAGATGCTGACTTTCTTGAAAATGAAGCTGTTTTGTAAAGGCCTCTGAAGTTTATTTTCGAAATCAAAAGCATTATTGAGACCATGAAAAATAACGATATGATTAGTGGTGTTAAATGAAAGGATGAACTTATTAACTTAGAGGTTTGCTTTCCTCTTTGTCCCTCTCAAGGCCTGAGGGAAATGAACTAATCACAGCAGGCAGCTCAAGATTTTGCTTACTTCCAAGTGTTCCTTAACTAGCGGCTGCTCTTAGACCTGCTGGAGAAGTCCAGGTGTATCCGCCAGGCAAAGACAGAGAGAGCTTTTCACATCTTCTACTACATGATTGCTGGAGCTAAAGACAAACTGAAAGGTGAGATGAGAGAACAGGTTTCTTTAAACTGAAAACATATCTTTAAGGATATTTCTGGAAAGGGACGTATACTTGCAGGTGGGAGAAAAAGCATAGTTAGAAAACAACGGAGCAATTTTTTTCAATTAAGTATTTTTTGTGTTTGTTTTTGACTGCTTTGCTTATTTAATTATCAGAGGACCTTCTGCTGGAGCCCTTCAGTAACTATCGCTTCCTGAGCGCGGGCCATGTTCAGATTCCTGGGCAGCAAGACGATGAGATGTACGAAGAGACCATGGAGGCAATGAACATCATGGGCTTCACTGAGGAGGAAAGAACTGGTATCGCTAAATTAATCACTTATTTCGAGTTGGTTTTCTGTCCCTTTGATTACAAAATCCTACAATTTTTACCGATTACATGTAAAATGTGAGATATGTATTGCAATATGTTTTTCTTATCAATCAATATATAGATAACTATTGATTAGTGTTTTGCTTACCTATTTGAAATAAGGTTCAGGTGAAAAAAGCAGAAATTTAAATTGTAACCCTAATCCCATTTAAACCTAACCTTTAACCTTTGAAAAAAGGTCAGCCCTCCAGCCAAATTTGCTTTGTTTGGCTGTGAGAGGTTAAGGGGCTAAGTCCTTATATCTACCTACATCTCCCAGAATGCCGTGTAGTTTTGGATGGGATTTCAGTGGAATTACTGAAAACTATTTCAGATGTATTTGCTATTGATCTGGTGTCTATCATGTCCTATATATATTGATACTGACTTAGTTCCATACAGTGACTGTATCTTTTCAGCTGCTTCATGTGTTTGCTCTTAATAATGCAGATATACTGAAGGTTTGCTCCACGGTAATGCAGCTGGGAAACATCGAGTTTAAGAAAGAGCGGAATCAAGAGCAGGCCACCATGCCGGACAACACTGGTTAGACATATTTACATCACAAAACAATTAAATTACAAAAAAAATTATGTTGTCTAACCACTCTTTACCAATGTAATTATTGAATAATGTACTTAATTTATTGGTTTTATAAGTTAACATCTCTTCTCATCTCCACAGCGGCGCAGAAGGTTTGTCACCTGCAGGGCATCAACGTGACAGACTTCACCAGAGCCATCCTCACCCCTCGCATCAAAGTTGGCAGAGAGGTGGTGCAGAAGGCCCAAACCAAAGAGCAGGTGCCAAAGATCTTAACTGATTAAACTGCTCACTATAGGTTCATAAGTAGTCCCATTAATAATAATAACCAGCACTTTCCTGTTTTTGCTTCATGTTAGGCTGACTTTGCTATTGAAGCTTTGGCTAAGGCCATTTTTGAGCGGCTGTTCCGCTGGATCCTGGGTCGTGTCAATAAAGCTTTGGACAAGACCAAACGTCAGGGAGCCTCCTTCCTTGGAATCCTAGACATTGCTGGCTTTGAGATTTTTGAAGTATGGACATATTTATCTGTCACATACTTAATTTTGCACACCTACAAATGTTTCAATGTAATAATTCTGGTAAAGGATGTTTACCTTTAACTGTGTGATCTGATTGTTTTAGGACAACTCATTTGAGCAGCTGTGCATCAACTACACTAATGAGAAGCTGCAGCAGCTCTTCAACCACACCATGTTTATCCTGGAGCAGGAAGAGTACCAGAGGGAGGGCATTGAGTGGAACTTCATCGACTTTGGACTTGACCTGCAGCCCTGCATCGAGCTCATCGAAAGGCCGGTAATCAGTACTGACCCCACTGACATACACAGAAGTAGTTTGAAGTTTAGAATATCCATATAGTTTGGGTGTTTTTTATTGTTCAACCTAGTGGTATTTCTTCTACAGAACAATCCCCCTGGCATCTTGGCCCTGCTGGATGAAGAGTGCTGGTTCCCAAAAGCTACAGATGTCTCCTTTGTGGAGAAACTCATAAATACTCAAGGAAGCCATGTGAAGTTTGCCAAATCTAAGCAGCTTAAAGACAAAACCGAGTTCTCCATTCTTCACTATGCTGGAAAGGTGAATATGAAGGAACAATTCATAGATTCTGTTTCAGTGGAAATTCTTGAAATCCTTTCTTATTTTCATGTATGCATTTATCTCAAGACGACAGACTTTCTTTAATTCTGAAATGCTATTGAAATGGTTCAAATCTCTGAAGGTATTTAAATTTTAATTTGGCTATTTTTTTTACCTTCTTTAAATGTAATTTTTGTTGAAAACAATGCAATATTATTCAGGGTCCTTACACGTTCTTGAAAAGTCTGTTAAAGTATATTCTGTTTTATTATGTTCCAGTTCAGGATGAATGTTGAATTGAGTTCTAAGTAATGTTTCAGGTTCCAGGTGTTCAGTGGTGTATCACGCCTTTCCTTTCCTGTGGGGGATGCTGGTCATTTTTGGGTGGTATTACCTTTGAATTGAGATTCATAATGGCTGTGGGTTTTTCTTTTCATTCATTCTAGCATAATCTCATCAGGCTTTCCAAATATTGATACGGGATTAGAAAAATGCTTAGAAATGTAATAAACAAAACAAATTGATCAATGGGCCTAAGAGACCCTAGCTTAAATCATCTTCATCTGCTATCATCTGCATCAGCCTATAAACAGCAGAGCTTGGTAGTAGTAACATTTACTGGAGTAATTTTCTTATAAAAAATAAATTATGAAATATTGTTATTCTTTGGTATAATTGTAGGCTGCTCCAACCATAATGAATAACTTTATGTAGTGAAGAACAAAACAACTAACCCTATTTTTGTCTATTTACATTACATTGTATACTATAAGCATCGGTTTTATCAAGTTTATACTGTAAAAACAAAAACATATTCTGATGGGGGGGGGGGGGTCCTACTAAAATAGTTTTTGTATAA
>JAUZNJ010014147.1:5783-17634 GCA_034780135.1 Jordanella pulchra
CCCCCCCCCCCCCCCCCAAACTGTAAAGCTATGAATAAATCCTTGAAAATCTTGACCCAAAAGTCTCACTTTTCTACTATTATAAGTTGAAAAGATTTATGTGATGGCTTCAAGAATCTAAGCAGATTGAGCCAGATGGATTTGCCATCTATTTTGTCCCTGAAGTGGGGTATTTTGTCAGTGAAAACTGCCAGTACATGACTTTGCTGGGTCACATCTGACTGGTCATATCTGCTATCTGTACATTGGCCTTGTACTGCTGATGGCAGAGCACTAACAGCTGATATCCCAACCTAAAAATCCAACCTTTTTTAAAGCTGCTAAAAGGTAAAATGAACTTACTGTTGAGGTAAATCTTGTTTATTATGCTCTTTTTTTTTTAAATAAATGGTTTAATTATTTTTTTTTACCTCATTCTTTATAAGTAATACACCTTGTGGGTTTAAAGTGTCTATAAACCTTCTGTGTGGTGTAGTTATTTTGGTTGTTTCTAAATTTTTGATTTGTATAATATGGCAATTCAGATAAACATGAAAAATATGGATAATTTAATATACAAATACTTTGGTTTACACTACATTTACAATTGTATTAAATATTTTTCTCCTTCTTGTTAAGTTAAGCCTTTAAAAATAAAGTTCCCTTTAGCTTGTTGAGCTACTACCTCCTTTTCAAGTAGATTTCTAATATATTCGCTGTATATGCAGTACACATTTCATGAATACAAATTAATTACATACATTTCTAGCAGAGAAAGGGGCCTGGCAATCGGGCCACATGATTAGATCCCAAAAAAAAGTTCTTATTCTGTTCCTGGGAGTTCAGAACTTCCTGAAGTCATTAATATAACTTAAGATGAGTATCTTTAATGGGGTGTATAGATGTAAGAAAAAACTCTGTTCTGAATGTGTTGAATTTGTTTTTGTTTGAAAGCAGTTCATCTGGTATTTTACCACTTACATTATCACTTCTGAGAAATACTTTTGGCTTTTCAATGCGTGGCTCTATTAACATGCATTCCTTTTTTTCTAACAGCTGTAAAAAAAGACAAAAGGGTTTTGATTGTTTACATTTTGATGCTTTTGAGAAATGTCTGCATAACACAAATCTGTTATGCAGATTAGTGACTTTAAAAAGACTAACAGCGTTATTTGTATTATCATTTTGCCACCAATGGTGTCAAAAGAATTTGAAATGTGGGAGTGGGGGACAATGGCTAAGGGAAGCTAGAGTGTGGTTTACCACATGCAGCTTCATCCTTTGCGGTCATTGTGACTTTTTCGGTCTGTTAAAGTTTTTGGGACAAACTTTTTATAAGCATCTCAAGTCAACGAGTTTATTACCTAGTACACAGAATTACTTCCAAAAAGTGTAACTTGTTAATACTGAAAGATTTCCACCACTCCATGAGAGTAATACGTCTATGTGCAGCATTCACTGTGTGCCTGTGTGTTTCAGGGAGAAAAAAGAACATGAATAAAAGAAAAAGAAGTGATGGATCAGAGAAAATTGGAACTGTAGTAAAAGGAACACTCTGTAAGTACACCTTTTAACCAACCAGGGTTAATGGGACATAAAACCAAAACAAATATTCACTTGGTGACAAAAGCATTTGGTGCCTTTATGCAAAAGAATACTGAAACATACTGGATATAGAGAAATACTGAATTTGTAATGTCAAGGCATGAGTTGCATGAGAAAAAAACAGTTATTGTTATCCCATGGTATTATTACAAAGTTACTAAGCTACTTAAAACAAATATATACTTGAATGCCTCATTGTATAATTTAATTACTGCTTACATTTAGTTATTTGCTGTGTTACATACATTTTATTGTAAAAGTTGGTCCTCCTGACTTGAAGCCAGGAGACATTTAAAACATGGGATAACACAGGACAAGGTTACTTCACAAGCAGGGTTGAGATCCACTGATCTAGGGAAAAATTACAGTAATCACAAAAACAATCCAGATGAGCAGGAGACTACTGAAAAATAACTAGATTTCCTTAAGACCTCGATGCCATAGCTCATTCATAGTTAATGGGATTAACACTCTCAGAAACATAATTGAGAGTTTTATTTAGTTGGATAGTATAATTAATAAACAGAAATAAATGCTTGAACTACAGTATCTCATTGTGTGGGTTATATTTTTGCATATTTGAATCAGTTTTTGAGTTGAATTATATGTATATTATATAATTTCAAAGCATTAATGCTAATCCAGTTTGCATAGTTCACTGTTCAGTTGTAATATTTTACAGTTTTCATAAAGATTCTGACTTATATTCAAAGCTCATCAAAAAATAAAAAATTGAAAGCGACAACTCTGAGAGCTAATATGTAAAGTATAGTCTCTGGACCACTCTGTACTTCAGTTTCACTGATATAGTGTATTGCTCTCAAACTGAGGAACCAGAGCTATAACTAGACAAGAATGGAAAATTTGAACAATTTATTGAAATGTGCAACAGGAGCTGGACAGACAGTGATCATCTGGCACGGCAACTGGTTCTTCTTGGGAAAGAGTTCATATGTGAGTGACCAGCAGTCAATGACGGAAGTAATGTCCAGAAAAGAACTCGGAAAGTCTAACCCCTTTGGAATTAGGAGGAAAGGCCAGACAGGCGGCAGAGTGCTTGGCATGTGACATCACAATTCGAAATGGAATGAGAGCAAGAACTTCGCAGGTAGGTCTGTTGGCTTGATCCTTTATAGTTTGCTTGGTTCCTTTGAGAAAGCTGAGAAGCAAAAACCATGTGAGAGCTTTGCTTGTTATCAGGAATGGGAACTTTCAGAACCAGGAGGTCAGATATCCTAGGAAAATCCAGAATGTTGTCCAGAGCCAGAGTCAGGGACAGTGCAGGGGTTAGATCTAGGAGATCAGCTGACTGAGAACAATCCAGGGCTAAATCTTAAGACATAGTCAAAGGGGCACAAAACAGGTCAAATCCAAAAAATACAAACAGTTCCAAAAGGGATTCAGGCAGGCTCAGAGAATCAGGAGGCAAATGGGTCAGACAGGCAGGCAAACGTACGCTGTAAGAAACTTACAGAAGCTTGTAATAATCTGGCACCAGCTACTAGACAGAGGCAGGTATATATATATATATATATATATAAATAAACTGGAGCAGTGACTCAAACAGATCCCAGGAACAACATCAGACATCTCAGTCAAGAAATGTACAGTTCTAGGCACAGCCAAGATACTGTGCAGAACCCTCAAGCTCCCAAGCCTCTGGTAGAGGACCCAGACAATATTGACAATATTTTTTTATTATATATATGTATATATATGTCAGGGGAGCAGGAAGAGAGAGTTGATGAGGAGTAGAGCAGAGGAGAAGGTGGAAATGACTATGGTGATTAGACCAGCGCTGGTCCACAGATTCATGACATATAGTGTCCATTCAGTGAAAAATAATTATATCTTCTTATCAGTTGCCCCATTTGACCTCAATTCTAAAATTACTCAGTTAGGGGAAAAGTTGGTTTATATGAGAGCAAGAGTGAGGAGCTAGGTCATCTGGGAGAGGCTGGGAGTAAAGCTGCTTCTCCTCAACTCAATGGAGTCAGCTGAGGTGGCTTTGGCATCTTTTTCAGATGCCCCCTGGATGCCTCCCTTGGTAGGAGTTCCAGACACATCACAAGAGAAATGTCTAGAGACCCAAGGGACGACCCAGGGCACCAAGGAGTGACTATGTCTCTCAAATGGACAGGGAGCACCTTGGGCTTCCACCAGAGGAGGTGTCTGGGGAGAGGGAAGTCTAGGAGTCTCTGCTGAGTCTGCTGCCTCCATGACTCGGTACTGGATAAAGAGGAAGACTAAAAGTATGAGTATGAACTTTTCTGTCACAATATCTAAAGGTCTCACCATAACACACATTTGACTTACACAGAAATTCATTGAATCCCCAAGAGGTATGTGTGTTATATTTTTGGATTAAAACGATGTGGCTTCTTTGGTGGTAATTGGCTCAAAAACATTTCAAGAATTCATTGAATCCTGTCATATCCTGACATTTTAACACCTAAGGTTTCAACCTTTCAAAGGCTAATTCTCTAGCTAAAAATGAAAAGGTCTGAAGAAGCTAAAGGAATGTGGTAAATGCTTTTCTTTTATTTTAAACCCTTGTGTGTTTCTTTTGATTTCAAGAAACTCTTATGTTGTAATTCTAGCAGGAGTAAAAAAGTGCCATCATATTAAACAGTTTCACCTTCATTTTTAATTTTCTGAGTTAACATATAGCTTTTATAGTAGCTGGTATACTCAGCATTACTTTATTTTACAGTCCTGTCAGTGCTAAATGGTGAAAGGAGCAGATGAGCTAATGTGTAAAATATACTCTCTACTGACTACTCATTCCTCTTGACTGATATACGGCTCATTCAATAAGAGATAATTGTCTCTTCTTATCAGCTGCTCCATTCAACGTCAATAAATAAATTACTCAATAATGGGAAAAGGAAGGATTTGTGAGAACATGCAAATACAACTTTATACAAGAGTTTTGTGAGTTTTTTTTTCTTGTTATACTATCACTGCATTATTTGTGCTTGAAAACAAAACCTAAAAGTATTTTAACCTGACAAACCAGACTGATAATATCTGGTGCCCAGGTTTAGTTCTACATGTTATTAATCTGAGCATGCTTTGATCCAGTCTGTTCATGGACAGGTGGGACATGCAGTAGAATCTTCCAATCTGATTAGGCAAAGCCACGCCTAGTGCCCTCACACCATGGATTGATTTTAGCCAGTCACATCAAGAAGTAAAACAGCTGCGCCTACCATGACAAACCACAAAAACTTACCATTGTGTCACTCTTTCTGTTCTTTTAAAATAAAATCATGCTTTCTAACAATGTATGTTCTACTGCCCTGCGATACCTTTTACTTTTTGTCAAGCTGTGGCCTCAGTGGGACTTATGTGATAGGCCCTGACAAAATCACAGACAAGTTCACTTGGGTTTGTTTTGAGCTATTCAAAGATGCTGAAAGGCTGGTTTCTAAGCTTTTTAATTATATCAAACTTGGGGGAAAAAAGTGCTAACGAAGCTCTGAACATTTGAATATTGACAAGCTCCGCAGCACCTTCCAGAGAAACTAGGCTAGCTTGATGGGCAGTAGTGTCATTACAAGTAGCATTGTTACTAGCTTAACTACAATTCCAAGTAACATGGTCATAGCTTCGCAGTTTTCTATACCAAGTAGCTTTTTAGTAGTCAAGCCACTTTCAGGAACAAGTACCGGAATAGCGTCTGCAGAAGCTTTAAGCTACATTTTCCCAGGAATTTCTAGATCCTAAATACATCTCTCCTTGTTGTCGCCCGACCTTGATGTAGCAAGAATATTGCAGCCTTTTTAACATTGTGTGCCTATCGTCCTGGTTTCTTGGTGTATAAAAAGATGCCAGCAAAAACTATGTAATCCAGCCGGTGGGTACAAGATCAATTGGAGACAGGGGAGGGGGAGGAGGCAGAGGCTTACTACTTCCAACATGTTCAACTCAAATCTAAGGACATATATGCTACTTTCAGGTATTTGCTTAAGTTAACACAATTAGCTAAGCAAGTAATCACAACCCAGCCAGCAGCCATTAACAGCTATCATAGTTCTAGTTAAAAAAACATGTCCTTTGAAAGAGGCAAAATAATAACACTATGCAAGTGAATGTGTTTGTGTGTGCACACGTGTGCACGTATACACTTGTGTTATAAATGCAGGTGTGTATGAAAATAATTGCTGCAGGTAAAAGTTAGGAGAAGCAGAACAATATTAGTTTGTGAAGTTTTTTTTTTTTATTTTACAAAGCAAAATTGTGGTCAACTTAGATGGTATTTGTGTTGATGGATTCAGAAAAAGTTATTTTCAAATTACAATCAACAAAATAATATAAGGGCAAATTGTTAGTTGTTTATCTTTTATGCATTCAGAATTTATCATTATTTTGCCTTTATAATTTGGCCCTCATCTGCATATTTGAGTCATGATGCAATCCACATGCAGAAATGACATGAAATGAAGTAACAAAAAGAGTTATAGATTCTATTGCATCCTCTGTTCTAACTTGGTATTGGCATTGCTGTAAGGATTTAAAGATATATATTGAGGAGGTGGTGGCTGCCAGCCTGCACACTGTTTAATTTGCTTGGGGGGGGGGTGAGTTTGTCTCTGTCTTCCTTTCAGGATTCAAAACAGAAGAGGGGATGGTGACGGCAGAGGACTGAGAATCAAGGAAACAAAATCGGTTGAAGGAGTGGGTGTGACTTCTCATGTTTTCCCAAATGAAGAATACGTATGCATCCAACAAAAGCACATGCCCTGATACTCAGCCATGAATACCAAATAACATCAAAGTAGTTTTCAGAGCAACGCAGTGTAATTTAGTGGGAGTACAAAATGGGTTTTGATTATAAGCCTGAGGAAGAAGAGCTGACCCTCTTTTCATGTTGTGAGAATATGTAGTTCATTCACTCAGTTCCTCTGGTTCTTCACAGAGTAATGAGAGCCTGGCTGAACCAGTGGACCTTCGTCCCAGAGCTGTTAACCTCTCACAGCTTGAAGCACGACTGGCACAAAGGTTTCACAATGAGATCTAAAGGTCCCAAAGGCCCTGTGAGCCATTCTAGGATTCTGCCAACTGGCGGAAGAGTAATTAACACTTGACTGTTTTTTTCCTTGTTAGAACTGAGATAGGACTGATTAGTAGAGACATGAGCCACACCATACCACTTAAACCACACCAGATGAACTAGGATCATATAAGAGCAGTTTCTTTTTCACAAAAATTTTGCAGATAAACTTCCATTATTGACAGAAGAGACAGGATACAGAAAAAAAGGATTACCTTAGTTTCGCTATCAACAGGCAGACATTTTAAGCACAGAAATGGATTTGCAATCCATTTTCTGAACTGCAGTCATGAAAGCAGTTTTCACACAATTCAGTTGTTTTACTTAGAAAGGTTAAATCATATCTGAGGGGCTATAATTTCAAGAAATGGACAAGTGAGCCATGGTTTGGACTCTGGACTGTGTCTGATTAATCTCAACACTACACCGTGGTTTCGGAGTGTGCCTTAGCTAGACATGGGAATCTTACCTGTATTCTAACATTTTAAAGTGTTATGATTAAAAAATGTTAAGGTATTCTCTGGATTTGAAGTTCTTTTAACGAGTTTCCATACAAGGTCCTGTTGTAGTCAAGATTTCTGAGCTGCTGATTGGTATTAAATTTACTCAGGCTGTCCCTCTCCTACCTGCTTTGCACCCTTAGTATGCTGGTTGACAGAAGGGCGGTACAATTATACCCTTTGGCTGTTAGAAAATATCCCTGGCAACTCAAAATACTGGCCAGTCATGGTGTAAAATCTTCATCACCCTGGTAAGGATGTTTTGAAACTACTTTTTGCAAGATGAAAGTGGCGTCCTTTAAAAAGCAAAATGACAAAAGAAAAATGAATCTGTGCAATAAGGAATTGAAAATAAGGGACGGATTTAGTGGGTTTCCATTTCATCTTTCTCCAGGGGAGACTTCCAAAGAATGAATACCTGCAGGGAGGTAAATATTTGCTCAGAGACAAAACAGCTGCCGGCCATGTTGTGACAGAGTTCGGACCTAAACTGATAAGTGCCCTTTCTAACACAGGCTCTGAACACCATATGTCAACAAACAAGGGGGATGTCAGCTAAACATCTCAAATAACAGACAGCCTGACCTGTAGGGATAAAGATAAACCTGGCAGAGATGAGGTAATGCTCATCTCCCTGAAGGAAGATCTAAAAACTTTACCCACTACTCCATGACCAATCACAAATCAATGGAACAAAAACATGTGTATCAACAGTGTGATCAGTGCCTTTTCCCTATGATATCTTGGATTGTTCAGTGGTACGTTGAGCTTTTTTTGGGTCTGCTTGTGAAAGCAAAGTTGTTGGGCTATCATCTACCTCTGGGACATCTACTACGAGAGCCATGTTAGCAAGACAGGTAACAAGAATTAAAAAAAGGAAAGTAGCAGTCTAGTTATCTGACATCACATAAACACATACACAACCAGGACTCGACATTAACACCTGCCAATCCGCTAAATATGAGTAGATTATACCCGTGGTGGATGGTGAACACAGCTCCTCAGACTACCCACTTTGTTAGGCTGAATTCTCTATTTAGTTGTGTTTTTTTTTTTATTTGTGGTTTCCTTAACCTGCATCTGAATTAATAATATGAAATGTGACACTATGACACCACAGTTCCCATGGTTTCTGCCTGTGCACAGTGATTGCCCATTGGTCTGTGTCCGACGCCCCTTTAGACAGGCGGACCGCGTGGAACATGCAGAGATGTGACGCCACATTAAAGTGAATAATCAGTTACTTAATATACAGCCATATTAATAAAAATAATAAGCAAATGAAAAAGAAAATCATAACAGAGTAATTATAAAAACAAACAACTATTGCTAAATGAAGGTGTTTTTCTTTTTTACTTCCGTGTAATTTATGTCATAATGTTCATATTTTTGAGGGATCAATATTTGGGGATAGTTTTATAAATGAGGAGTTACCATCAAAATGTTTAATGCCATGGAAAATGCAGATAAGTTTGCTGACTATTTTGTAGCTCTCATATAGCAGTTCCTTGAGAGGATTCAGTGCAACAAAATCTAATTGGTATTTTAAAATTCCTTTATTTAGCAGTTCACACAACAGACCACCTTTAGGTCCTAGGGCTGCTTCCATGCAGTAGATCATACAATATCTTAACTATGCAATAACTAAGTTGTGCATATTTGAACATTAATTGTCTCTATCTCATTCTTTGGTATATCAATATATTCAGCAATGTTTTACAATAAGTTGACAATTTCTATTTAACAGCTTAATCTCGTTTTTCCCACTCTGTTATTATTTACTGCTGTAAGCAAATATTGAAACAATGATTTTTATTAGATTTCTTTCAGCAGCCATGACTTCGGACTCCCAAATACTGCTGGTAATCGCCACTGAGGACTTTTTTGTAATTGTGCCCAGCTTTTTAGCTTCAGCCACTTGATGTCCATGACAGTGACTAAAGTAGACACAATTATAATAGGATCCCTCTGCAGCTTCTTGATTTGTTTCACAACAGGTGGAGTTAATGAATAAATCAAACTTTTGTCTAGTCTGATCAAAAGGAACATGCAAACATTTTTCCCATCAACAAAGGCACAAATTCTGTCCTTTTGCAAATAAAAAAAGAGGGCATTGAATCTAAAACAGACAGAATAGAGGAGACTACTTGGAACATCCATAGGCCAAGCAATGCTTGTTTTGGTTCAGCCTGCTGCTTCTGATGATGTTGTATATGTCACCGTATTTCATTGATTCAAAATATATGTCTGTATTTGAGGCTAAGGCATCTTTTGGCTTCTGGAAAGGTGTATTTTTGGGAGTTGGTGAATTCACAGGTCTCCTAACAATTCATCTTCCTTGCAAGGTAAAGCAGCATAAACGTTAACATCAAACCCTGAAAATAAAATAAAAAATGAGTTTTCTTGTAGAGCAAAAGAATGACCAAACATCAATACAGCATATCCAGCTCTGAATGCCTCAAATAACAAAATTAAATGGTTTCAAAGTGATTTAACTAAAGTTTGGACGTTAATTTTAATGAGATTCTTTTGAATAAACTTAAGACATCAAACGTTAAAACCTCTGCACAGAAATTTGAAAATCTTCTGCAAAGAGCAGAACACCAGAATTCCTCCTTGGTGATAGAAAACAGTCTTGGTCAGTTATGATAATGATAACTGTACATTAGTCACCAGATTTAGGGGAAGGTTGCTATTTTTCATTGGACCAAGTTGGTTTTGACAGTGTTACGTCTTTGACTATCTACTGTACTGCTCAAATTCTATTAGGGTTTTTTTATGTGTTGTCCAGATTTATTTCCACATTTGTTTTCATAAGGTGTTTTTTCCTCTTCATATACCAAAGTTAACTTTATCGTTTACGGTTGCAATGAAATTATTGAATACTTGAAAATTGGCCAATTTTTTTGAGTTAGGTTTATTATAAGACCAGTAACTGCAGCAGCCACAAGTTGTAAACAGAGAAACAAAGGTTAGTATAGAGAGTCCACTCAAGTTCTTCATTATTTCGGAGAAGGATTTATGTGCCAAGCATTGCATGATACATGAGGGTTACAGATCTCAAGTCAACAAAAAAAGGTTTTATATCATAGTAATTATCTTCCTTGTAGTGTCCCATTTGAACCTTTATAGATTTATTTTAAAATGTAGATGCTCATGCATCTTGGATGATGGATGAGAAGGATGCCCATGTTTGTCAGAAGCTTCTCTGCACCCCTATCTGTCAGCGAATCTGATTTTTTGAAGGCAGAAAGAAAGAGGAAGACAAAACCAGGGAGAGACAATGGACTGACAGAGATAGAAAGAATATGAAAATGAAAAATATCAAATAAACTGAGACAAAAGACAACATGATAATGGAAATGTGAAGGTGAGAAAACAGATGGAAAAAAAAGAGTCTTTGCAGAAGAGGAAATATTAATATAGACAATGGAATCCCCTGATTGTGAAATCACTTTTCTACCCAATTTAGAGAAAAAAAGAAAAATAAGTCTTTGTTTCATCAAAACCATTTTATGGAAATACTACAGCAAACAGATGAACACTGGCACATTATGAGTTTAGAGAAGAGAAACAGAACACTCAGAAATATGTGAGATGACCTTCAACGCAACAGTTTGTACAGTGTTTCATTAGCACACTAATTAGAAAACATCACTTAATTCAGTGAAATAAATATTCCTGCTGTTGTTTGATTTTTTCATAAACACATATATCAGAGTAGTGAGCTTTAAAGAAAGTCATATCATGACACAAACAGTTAGGCACACCAGAAAACACAGCAGTTGTATTGAACTAGAGATTGTGATGCATATGTAATACTATATTTTCACTATAAACATGTAGGAAATCTATTCAAATGGTAAAGATACAGCAATGTCTGTTTACTGTCATCTTTAAGAAGTCAAGCATTTCAAATAGTCCCTCTATTATAAGCTGCAAAGAAGGACATAAATATATAAATAGGGAATGCTTCTATACCGGTGCTTCATTTTTTCTATTCTTTGAATGTTTATACTCTTAAGAATTCGAAAAAGGGGTCATAAAGTACCTCTTTTGAGATTTTGCAGATCAGGTTCTTTTTAAAAGCTATATTTCTTCATGAATTCATGTAATTACCTGTCATATGAGTCAACGACATTTTCAAGCTTATAAAAGTTGCTTATAAAAAGCTTCAGCATGTCTTATCCATCCTTTTTTATCTTTTACTTCAGTAAAATAAGTGCAATGGTTGGAATGCTCTTAAAGCAGTATGCATTGTGGGTTGAGCTATTACTTTACCAAAAAAGAAATAAAAGCCCACATTCATTGTGTTTTGGGAGCAACCTTGGACAGGCTAAACAAAAGGGAATCTACATCTAAAATGTTTGTTGTCAAATCTGTGGGGATTATGTTTGAGTCCTTCCAAGTGGGGTGTAATATAGCTTTCCACTTACATGAAAGTACAAGACTGTGTAAGCAAATCTCTAACAAACTCGTGCTTTAATGGCAGCATAGTGAAGCACATTTACCAGAGACATTTGATCAGATCAAATCTTAACCCTGTAAAACCCAAATATAGAAAAACACTAAAAAAAAAATTTTCAACCACTCAGATGTTGTTGTAGGAGGCCTTTGAGGCTGAAAATGAAGTGTTTTTAAAAAATATATGTTTTAGTAAGTTTTTACAGAAATGTTGTAATATTGCAACATTGGGTCAAATGGGGAGCAG
>JAUZNJ010014158.1:0-17632 GCA_034780135.1 Jordanella pulchra
ACAAAATATTGAAAAAAACTATTTTGTTTGGGTTATGTTTATTTGTCCAATTACTTTTGAGCTCCTAAAATGTGGAGCGTTTGTAAAGAAATGTGTACAATTCCTACATTGTCTATCAGATATTTTTGTTCAACCCTTTAAATTAAAGGTTACAATCTGCACTTGAATTCTGTTGTAGAGGTTTCATTTTAAATCCAATGCTGTGGCATGCAGAGCCCAACTCGCAAAAATTGTGTTACTGTCCAAATATTTCTTGCCCTAACTGTATGTTCTCTCCCCAATTAGCAAATCCCACTGTCTTTATAACTTCTAACTGGAACATATTCAGATCAGGTGTGATGTTGCAAATATTAATTATGGCTTAAGTGGTTAAGTTTATAGTTCTGCAAAATTAAAAAAAATATCTCTGATGCTCTCTAAAATTCGTGCTTATGAACATTAAAATAAACCAAAGCAGCTTTTTTTTTTACAACAACAAAAAGTACAAAGTTAAAACCTTTACATGACGGAATCAAACCCAACACTAACCTCCTGATAGTGTGACCTAAATGTGAAACTGCGCTGGTATTGGTGCCATTTTCACTGCCTAGAAGACAGAGATCCATGTTTTGCAGTCTAACACCTGTGATCTCTTCACATCTGTTCAGCATACAGAGGGATAGGCGCATGGGGTCATCCATACTCTTGGCAAGTTTCTTGTTTTTTTGTTTTGAATCCCCGTAGTAACATAATATCATGACATTTAGCCAGAGTGATTACAAGGATCCTAAGTTGTAAACAAGAGCAGATGCCGAGCCAGATGTGCTGACAAGAGGAAGTGTACAGAAGCTGCAAAGGTGACGTTATATTCCTTAAATTAGAGGCTTCTAGAACTATACCCATTTAAATCATCTGTTTCATTTTGCATATGTCGTCAAAAATCTCTTCTGTAGCAGCAGCTGCGAACACAGAATGTCACTTTGACAAACTACAGACAATACAAACTGACTTTGGGTTTCTATGCTGCCTTGCAAAGTTCTGTATATCCATGAAAGAAAGAGTCTTCAGCATTTTTTAGGCCAGGACCCCAGATTGATGAAAGGTAAGCTATATCTACCTGGATGGGAGGGTCAAAGGGAGCTGACAAAGGTATTAACACCAGAAGGTTAGGGTGCTTACAATGAAGATTTAATGTTGGACCTAGTCGTTGCTCCAATCAAAATGTTCCATCAAAACAAACCAGGAATAGCCTCATTGTTATCAGATCTTAGTTGACTTTTTTCCCCAGTTGATTCAAGCAGCTATTAATATGTCTGATTTACTGTACTTCTGAAAAAAAATAACAATGTTTTGGGGCTGTCCATTTTTTTTTATCAGGGGATCTCTAACAGCTTTGACTACTAAGAGAGAGCGATATGGGGCAATTCACAGGTACAAGTTTAAACTCTGACTAGGCCAACACTTACACGCTAATCTAAACAATTATATAGCTTTTAAAGTAAATTTGTTTTTTTTGTTCTTCTGTTAGATCAACCTCTGCACTAGTCTCCTTTATAACTAACTGGTTTTGTGTTATTATTCCAGAATATTCCTTTATCTACCTGTACTTATTTCATACCAGATGCCTCGTTATTAAGGAACGCGTCACATTTGCTACGTTGCAACTAGCACTGTAACTAATTATTTTGTAAAAGAAGTTAACACGTTAGTCATTACTATGCTTCAAACATATTTGTTATTAGTTACTTAGCATGTATAAATAGGGACTACAGTTTCCTGGTGGAAGTACATGCACATGGTGCACGCAGCAGCTATATGCAACTTCAGCTTTAACACAGAGGAGGGAGAACGGTGCAGAGCCACTGATTCAATGACAGCGTTCCTACAGAAAAAAGGTCTTACTGAAGGCTAAATGTTGCTGTGATTTACTCATTCTGTGCAGGACCAAAGACTTTATCAACGTTGGTTAGAAGCTGGAGTTAATAGATAATCATCTTATCACTGACTGACAACTGCTGCCTTTACTCAACACAAGTTCTTTACCTTCTCAGTCCTGTTAGAGATTTGTTTTATTCTGGAATAGTGCAACACTATTTAATTCTATAGCAAAGTACATTTCATTTCTTTTAAATTGCTTGAAAAGCATTATTTTCCAGCTTTACACCAATTTTATAGCCGATTGAAAGCTGTCAAAGTGCAAAAAAAGCCTAAACATCTTATTTTTCTTTCTTTCATTACAAACAAGAAACTATCACATCTGCATAATCATATTGTAACTTACTTGTCAAACACAGCACATAAAATAGGGCAGATTAATAACTAACACATTATATTCCATAAACTATCCTCCTGGTTGTATTTAAAATGTATATAACAAAAATGTTTTCCAAATTCTTCAAAATTTTTTATCATAAAAAGTAACTGCATAGTAGCTTTAGCTAATAATAGGTTACTTTCAATGACCACTAACTGCGTCATTTACTCAAGTACTTTTTTGGAGAAGTAACTAGTATCTATAGTTAGTTACTTTTTATAAGTGACTTTCCCAACCCTGCTTAAGACAAACAACCCCACAACACATGTACTGGCAGAGCATGTGTGCACACCAGTTCAAGGTGTGTGTTTGTGCTGATGTGTGGGATTAGCTTTCCTTTAAATATTGCATATTGCATGTAGAACAAAAAATAATTTCATATTTATCAAAAAGAATTACTAAACTTCCAAAGACTTTATGTCTTTCTAAAAGGACAAACTGCTGTTAGTCTTTTCACAGATTTTTTCCTTCTTAGATGTTGATCTGTATCTCCTCCAGAACTTGCGCCATAGCTACTAATCTGAATGCTCTCTTTGGATGGTCATAGGCAAGGACAGCAATGTTTTAACAGGTTTGCAGTTTTACCTGTCTCTACAGTCCTAGACAAAAGATTAAATGGTTCTTTGTAAGATGTTCAAAACTTGGAGTATTGCTTTAAAACTTTACTCTGCCTTTAACCTTCCCACAACTACATCCCTAGTTTGCTCCTTTGTCTTTATGATTGTTTTTGTTAACTAAAGCTCCCTTCCAAATCTCTGATGCCTTTGCAGAACAGCTTTATAAATGGTGGATTAGGGCAATCAGAATAAATAGGGCTTTACATGGTTCACATTTCTGATTATTTGTTAAAAAAAAGCATAACAGTACTCACCACGTGTTGGCCGTTGTTGACAGAGACCCCTTCTTGGTCCATCATGTTACGAGAGATGGTAATGGAGGGTAGTTCCAGACTTTGTGGGGGAAACTGAGGAATTATTGGACCCCTATGCTGAGCTGGGGGCTCAGGCATCGCTGGAAAGGGGGAACTGACTTCAGGTCCAAGGCTGGACTCTGCCTCAGGTGGAGGGGTTATGGGAGGGATCTCGAACTCCTCATCCCCCAGGCTGGGTGTATGAAAAGTCTACAGAAAGGAGGAAGAAACAAAAGAAAATCATGAAATACAAAATAGAAGTGCAGCATGTGATGTGGTGGGTCTTATCAAATTCACTGGAAATAAACCTTCAAGGATTAAATCAAACAACTCTGCTTAAGCAGAGAGTGTGTTTTAGTAGAGTGGTAATACACTCGCCTTTAAGTGTGGTTAGATTTAACATTTCCTAAACCTACTGAAGTCCACTTTGAGGGGAAAAAAGATGTAAAAGGCAAGTGTGGAGGAGGACGTCAAAAGCAGAAATATCAAGCAGCAATCACAGTGAAAAGAGAGGATACATGATAAAAGCCCTTAATCTTGTGGATGGAAGATGTTGGGCTGAAGTGCAGGGAAAATGCACGTCACAGAGAGATGGGTTTAAAGAACATTTTCAAAGATTATAACGCCTGGCCAGAAGTGTTTCTTTTTGTTCCCCAAAGCCTGCACTCTTGAATCTGCTCATCAAACGGCCTAATCCTTCTGCCTTTCAAATTAAAGCTTTTGGTCATGCTTAATTTACTTATGCGCCTTCTTGGATAAGACTTTCACCTACTTGGGTCTTGTTTTGATCTGCACATTGCATTAAGACAGTCTCTGGATAGCCAAAATACTTATCTTCTCACAATGACCACAGTGTGAGACCACATTATTTCACGGCAAGCGACCAGACTTTTCTGCTGTTGCTAACTCACACCAAAAGCATCGCCTTCTAAATGTACCGTGGTTTCCGAGGCTAATACTTGGAACATTACATGTTAGTCTACTAAAAAGAAGTTATGTTTTTAGCATCAAAAAACATCAAAATAAATCAGAATGTTATATTGTTGATAGCTTTAGAGTCAACAGGAACACCACTGATTCTTCTCAAACAGATTCTTTCTTTTACGGGCAATCAGCTGCGGCGACATCATTTTCCCCCCACTTTATTTAAGCCAAATGAGTGTGCGAACGTTTGACAGCAGATGCTTTAAGAGCATTTGAACTACTTTTTTTTCCCAAACAAGCATTGGTATTATTAGTTTTAACTATGGGTGGGTAAAATATCCATTCATAATAAATTAATTGCAATTTATAATCAATTAATTGTAATTACATTTTTCACAATATTCTCTAAACCGATTAGTTTTCCCTGGCCGGGGTGGTTGGTCAACGGTTTAATGTGGTTTTTTATCATACTGAAGAAAGGCAGACAATACAAACGTAAAAGTAGATGACTTTACTGCAGTGTTGATACAGTGGCATATGGGATGATGGGGATTTTCCCAGTGGACCAGCGGTTCAGAACATGTTGGTCCTATCACTCTCGACCAGGATGCAAACGCAACGTCTCTTCTACCTCTCTTCCACTGCAGTCAGGCTCATCTGCTCTGTGCCAACGCTAAGCGGATGTGATCATGAGCAAGCTCTACAGGGCCACCAGTAGACGGTGAACCACTGAGATCCGAAAAAGGTTTGCCATGACACTCAGCCAGAGCAAACAGAAAGCCTTTGTGGCGCTTATAAGGAGATGTGCAGTGCTGTGGCTCCAGCTGGTCATGGTATTCATCCGTGGAACATTACCCGTCAATCACCAGGACTATGAGCAACATTAGATACTGCAAACCCAGATTCATTGCTAGGTAGCACTAGAAGTTGTAAATGTAAAAAAAGAGAAATCACTCTAGGAAAAAGCAGCAACTTATTTAAGCATTTCTGAATAGTAGCCCAAAAAAGATGGACTAAAGATCCTGCAGATTAATACAATAATAGATGGTGTACCATAAAGAGGCAATTTCTGCAAAGATTACTTATTAAGTCAACAACGTGGGTTTACAGATATTGTAGGTTCAAGTTGTTCCATTTGAAAGTTATTTGTGTTGCAAAGAAAAAACTACGAGGCTCTTGTAGATTACCGAATAGACTACATACTGTACAGTATGCTAAGATGGTGTTAATTAATAAGCTAATAAGCGACCATATGAGATTAAAAATAATTACATCAGTACCGAAACTATGTGCGTGCATGCATATTATACACCTATACGTTTCATCAAAATATCAATCCAACATTTGAACGTTAGCCAGTCTGTCAGAACCTCCCAGGTAACTCATTCTACCCAGTCCAGCCTTTAGTACACTTTCACAATGAGTATTAATATACTAGTGCATATTGCTAAATGTTAATGTTCAAAAGGATAACAATTATCCCTTTTTCTAAAGGGAAACTGGAACATTTTAGGTTTACAAGTGCTTTCCCACAATGTTAATTTTGTACTTCTATGTTTTTACTTTTGTTTGCCATATTTATATTTAATTGATTAAATAAGTATATTAATATATGCACTAGTATGCTATGGCCCTTCATGCGAACAGGAGAATCAATAAGTAACTAAACTCCATCAACTAAGACTCTAAAAAATTGGTACTACATATTGAATTATACATATTAAATTCTATATCTAAATGTTTCAAGAAAAGTTAAATTGTATTGTCCAATCAATCGTTCCATTCTGATTACATGTGTACATATTAATGGTACTATCTTTTTTTATCTAAAAACATTGCATTTTGAGCTTGAAAAATCGTGCATTCAAACATAGATAGTGTAACAGTGCAATTAATAACGAGAGCAGAAATAGTGCTGTTAGTGATGCCAGGATTACATTTTTAACAATGGTCATTTGCTACTGTGCTGAATTTCAGGGACATGAGGCTAACCACTTTTAAAACCCTAAGCAGGGAGCTAGTTTATTAGGTATCCAAGTAGAATGTTTTTCTTGATTTACTTCTTCTCATTTGATTAATCCACTATTTACAATCTGTTCTATATGAACTTAAGTGAAGCTGGAGACGTCGCTATTTCCATTTCTGTCTTGGGTGGACACCTGTTTATATATTGGTATTCACTTTAACTGTATTAGACATAAAGTCATCTCCCCAGGCAACTTTAACTGCTATTGGGTGTGTTGTGGTTCCTACAATGACATTCTAACATTTCATTCAGTCATTTCATTCGCTTTCATTACTTCATTACAGACTGAAACACATATTTCTCCATTTCAGGCTTTATGATGAAAATCAATATTAATTTTGTGATTATGCTTGAGGGCTCTTGGCTCCTTTTAACAAAAAAGGTAGAACCCTTCTCTACTACACGTTAAATTTAAAATTCCTTTGCAATTTGATCATAGAACTATTTGGTCCAAAAAAATAGTTCTGGATTGTAGCCATCTGGACACAGCCTCACAATGATGACCCACCTTTAGTACGTATGTACACATACACACACTATATTATATATATATCTGTATATATATCTATATAGATATCTATATACACAGAGAGACACGAAGAGTGAGAGAGAAGAAAGAAAATTGTGTGTAAACGTATTTTACTTAAAAACACAAGCTGCACTAAATGTCTCAATATCATTTTGCAATATAACTCTAGCAATCTCTTTCTGCTCTGCTTTTCCTTTCTGTGTTTGGTAGGGAGTGGGATTTCAGAAGGAAGACAAGGAAGGGAATATGCCAACACAGACCTTGATTAGGGAGTATTAATGTTCCCCTGGCTTGCTTTAGCACATTGACACTCGAAACTAATTCATTGTCTGCTCAGGGCAGCTGTCTTTACAAGCACTGATGAAGGAAGAGCTAATAGGAGTGTTAAGCTCGCCTTTTAAATGTCTCCTCCTGCTATACAACTGCTTCTGTGTCAGCTTGTATTTCTTCCCTCACCACTGAAGAATCAGTGTGGTTTTCCACAGGAAGATAATTTCAAATTTATGGCAAATGATGCAAGCACAGAGAAATTTAGATCTTTATCCATAACAAAACACTGTTGATAGGTTATTATTGCCTGTTTAAATGCCTTGAAAATAAAACTGAAGATGGTTCAATGCAGGATAGTCCAAAATCTTTATAGAAATGATTAAGTCATAACAACGTTTTGGAAATAGGAAATAGTATATTGAGAGGCGTGCTATATGATGGACCCAACTCTGAGTTTTGGACAAATGTCACAGATGAAGGTTGGATGAGATCAGAATCACTTTTGAAAGAGAACAACAAAGGCATGACAGCGACCTTTAAGTGTAGCACAGATACTTACCCACTGCAGAGAACTGCTAGTGTTTACAGTCGACTAAAACATAGTGGAAGACGAAGGAAAAGGACGGAGACGCAACACATTATAGAGGGGGAGGGTGGACTGAGCAAGATCAGTATCAATGACTGGGCTTGTGTGCATCTCCTCTCATTGTTAATGATGATGCTAATTAACATCTACACCAGGGGCAATGATAATAGAGATGAAGAGTTTGTGTCTTGTATAGGGGGTTATGGAAGATGTCAGCTGTGTGTGTTGAGAAGGCCTTCTCCCTAGGGTAGAGGTGCCAGATTTTACTGGAACCCACGGAGTGTTACAGTGTCACACACTGTCTGGTGTCAGTTTGCATAAAGCCAGTCTAATTCTGCACCAAGAGAAGCTTAGGGTGCTCTGTGTGGAGATTAAGAGATGCACAATCCACTTTCTTTGCATCACCAACCAGATTATCCATTTAAATTGTTCTGAAAGGCTCAGTACAGCTAAGTGCCAAGTCCGATGCTGGCTTTTGGATGTGCAGGCATGTACATGTTAAGGGGTGGGCAAGAGGGAACACAACAGAGAGTGTGCTAGTGTGTGTGCTTGTATGTGTCTTTCTACCCCCAGCCACAGAGTTCACTTGTATGAGGGCAGAGCAGGGCTTGTAACAGAGAGGCCTGATTTGCTCCTGTGGGAGCATCCTGAACAGTTGTGTGGGAAATACCCTCTTGCCTATTCCAGGTGGTAAATGTCCCTTTGTCAGGACTGCCAAAACAGATTAAGTCTTAAAAATATGCAAGACTTATCTCTTAGCAGGGCTGCTGTAAAAAGTAGATCTTTGTCGATGTGTGTAAATTAGCTGATGATATTTTAGTCCATAAAGCTGCACAGTAGTAATTTGCCTTAGCTATATTACAGTAGAAGTTAACAAAAATATTGAAACATAGCTAAATGTGAAGCATTCATACAGAATCTTTACATAAACTATCCAGTAATATCACTTGTAGCATGCTAGATAAGCATTCAGCTTGAAACAAGCAAAAAAATGTGTGAAACAGTTAATGATATGCCCCTTCCAGTGTTTTATCTTTGTGATGGCATGATGCCTTTTTCAATACCAGGACAAAGACCAAGAAAGAGCTTTTCAGGGAATAGTCCCAGTCCCTCAATAAATGCAGTAATCCAATTCACAGATGCAATAACCAAGACTTGTTAAAGGCAGCAGCATGCAATTACTGCATATAATAGGCCTCAGGATCAATAGAGGCTGGGTTGAAGCTCTAGTTTCAAATATCTAGACAGGCAAAGTGCAGCTACTCAAATGACAACATCAAGCATGGCACCCCTAATCAGCATTATTTCAAATTTGGATCATTTGTAGTCCATTTCTACATATTTATAGCTCATTACAAATCTCTAATTTGATTGGAAGAGTAAAGTGATACATCTGAGTGGAACACAATCTCAATGTACAGTATCCCTTTTCCCCGAGGGAGGCAGTCAACCTTTTCCTGCTAGGATGTGAGTTTTACCAGGCACACCAAGGTCATCTTATCTCATCTTCTAAGTGCATAAGGTAAATGATACACTGGCCATCCAAACACAGCAAATACAGAGCCGCAGTACTCAAGTAGAAGCTTCTTGTCAGAGCAATATATACAGCATGAGATTTACCATACACTCTGAGCAAACAGCAGCTGAGAATAAACAGGTTTCTATTTAGCTTAGTATGCGGTATTTGTATTCAGCTCCACTCTGTCGGTGCTACTGTGTCAGAGCTACTTTTTACTACAATTACAGCTCCGAGTCTTTTGGAGTTTGATTCTACCAGATTTTATATATAAAATTTTGTCCAATTCATATTTTCAACATAATTAAATCATAGTATTTTACAGCAACTATATGTGAACATCAGTTTTGAGGTCCTGCAACAGATTTGGTATTAGACTGAAGGCTTTGACTATTATAACACATGAATACGCTTTGATTTAAACAGACTTATGTTCAGGGTCTCCCACAACCAATAACATCAAAAGAGCCTATAATGTACAGCACTCATTTTGGCAACTTTAAATGTGATAAAGTACCAGTAGTTTTTTTCAATTATTAACTTTTTCTCGGCAGCATAATGAAGGTTCTGCATGGTAACATGGCACTGTTACAGCTAAAAATAAAACTATAAAAAAAATGTAATGCAAGGGTAACACATAGATTGATTGACCATTGTTTTTATTTTATTTTCATAGCTTTTTTTCCCCAAGTAATTTTACTACTTGAACTTCCAAGTAATTATATTTCTACATACATGAAATTATGTATTTATTTTTCTAAGGAACTGAACAATACTTTGAATAAAGATTTTGTGCAACCCATCCATCCATCCATCCATCCATCCATCCATCCATCCATCCATCCATCCATCCATCCATCCATCCATCCATCTTCTCCCGCTTCGTCCGTCAGGGTCACGGTTGGGCCGGTGCCTATTTCCGGCAGACTATCGGTGTAAGGCTGGGTACACCAGGACAGGTGCAACCCATAATTATGAAATTGTTTCCTGCCGCCATAACTATGAAGTGGCAATGCTTGCTAGTTAATATCAGCTACATAAATGGACATGAAGACTATGTCATCCTCTATACCCACTTATATCAGCAAACTGCATCAAAACATAAAAAATAATTCATTTATAGGAAATTCATTCCTGTTTATGTATTTTTCCATATTGACCAAAGTTACTAAGAGTAGCTGCACATTAGAAAAGTCATTTGGTCCCCTGTTTAGATCCGGACCAAATGCAGACTATCATTTGGCCTGGTTTAAAAGTTTTTACTTTCTGCAAGTAGACTACAATTTAGAGCAAAGCCACACTTGCAAGTTCTGTGTGCAGCACATGTTTTTTGCATATTTATGCTGCCATTGCAGCTGCAAAACCATTTAAGAGTCAAGAGCAGCTTGGTTCATTAAGATCTCGAGACTTTTTATTTTTAATTTTGGAACATTTTCGGAGAACATGTCCTTCAAGTCAAGGGAAATCCACTGCAAGCTCAGAGCACTACTGCTAAACCACGGACAGTGGAACAGGTCTGAATTTGATGGTACTTTTACAACTATGGAGGCTTGCTAATTCCAAATAGACGCTTGCTTTCTGTGTTTTAGTTAGATCGAAGCCAGTTTGTATTCATACCTGAAGCGAACTGTACAACAGTCCATTTTGGAAGGTCTGGTTGCTTGATCTGGACCAGAGTTTGCTGGTCTTTATTTACACATTCACAGAAGGTCAGAATCGAGGGGAGAAAAACTCTGGTCTGTTTGTGAATGTCTTCTCCCTTTTGTATTGTTCAGTTCATTTTAAAACAATAACATAATAACCACCAATACTGTGGTAAAATCTTACATCATATATAATATATTATCAACTCAAAACAATTGACTTTTTATTCAAACTGTTAAAACAGCCAAAATTACATAATTGGATTTAACTCAGTAGCTGTCCTTTTCTTACATGAATCTCAATCCATATGATCACAGACTATACCAAGCTTCATTGTACCCACTGACCAAAAGGACAACAAAAGCTCTAACAATGTTTTGCCATGGTTTTCTCAGGCTGATGTCCAGTGCTATATTGTTTAATTAAGGAAAGGTATTTCTTTATTATGTAGCTATGTATGAGAATATAGGATGAGGTTGCCTCATCTTTTCATTCTTATAAACTCCTGTGTGGGTTTGACAACCAACATGAATATGGTCACCGATGATTTATTAGTACTGATGATCAAATCTGAGTTTATTTGGCTAAATTTATTTTTGAGTGTCCTTTGTTAGTAAACCTAGTAATATGTCATTTATGGACACAACCTAACAAAAATATCTTTGTTAATTTAATTTAGAAAAGGATTTCTTCATCATGCAGCTGCTACAAAAGGTCCCTTCCACCCAAGTGCACATATTATTGTTACATTAGACACAAACATATCCTCATTAGATAAATGACATTTTGCTTTAGCTAAGCCTGAAAACTTCAATGTTTGAAAAAAAAAAACATTTATGTTTATGACCGTTTCATTCTTTCCTTTAAAAGCACAATACCATCTGTGCCCTAACACTGGAAACAGTTGTTCCTTTTGATTAAATGCAAATGAGTTGGACCATTTGTATCAAGGATCCCCCCCACCCCAACACCCCCTCCTCTCATTGCCACAGTGGGCCCTCACAGCTGGGGGCTGAATGCTCTCCAAGCAGACTGTGTCGATGTGTTCCCTGCTGTACTGGGCCTATGCAGAGGATATGCCCAGTCAGCGTAAATGTGGGGGAAAATTAGACTTCTTCTATAATGTTCGGTGGCTTTGTGAGGCGACCACTTTATGAACACAAGGTCACGCGCTGCACACACTTGTGAGAAGCTGTCTGATCTGGTGTGTCACAAATGCAACCCTGCTGCCCAGCTGACATGAATGAAAACAATGAGGTTAACAATGACATCTATCTCTGCATTTTGGAGCAGTGTAATAGTGCTTTGCTGCGGGGTTTTGAAGCCAGATCAGTTTCTGAATGTGGCTGAACCGTTTGAACCACAGAGGACAACGGATATTTTTGGTTCTCTTGTCTCTAATGACAGGGCATCGGAGTGGGCGGAGGGAGAATAAAACGGGTAAATTTAGCTCACGGTTAGGAAGACTATGGCTCATAGAGGCAGCAATAAGCTAACATTGGAATCACTACTCCCCTTATTTGTTCAATGCAGAAGAACAAGACTGTTAGTACTGCAGCTCCAAAGCAAAATCCTGTTGCTAACATTTCAGTTTTTTATCAATGCCCACAGGTGGATCAGCTCAGATGGTTATATGACTGAATGTACTTTGCTCATTTATTATAGACTAACAAGTAGAAAGAAAAACTGGTGTTTCAAAGATACCGCTTTATCTCAGAACGCTGAAGATACAGATTGCAAGCAAGGTAGTCAGATCAGGGAAAATGCATCTCTTTGCATGAGCATGTGGAATGAGCCTGGCTCATCTTTACATTCTTATACCCCTGTATGAGTTTGAAAGCAAACATGGAGACCAATACTGTAAAACAACTGATTATCACATTTGAATTAAATTGTTTTATTTTTTTACACTCTTGTTGCACACGTAAAAGTGTTTAACATTACATTTAACACTCACTTTTATAAAACTAACCACAAAAATACATTAGTTCTCTCCACTTTTGCATGTCTGTGCTTTTATTTTATTAAGTTAAAGAATATTAATCACCTATTTGCTCAATCTAAATTAATATTTACAGAGTTTAGAAATTTGTTTCATTTAGATTTTCTTTTTTCAAATCCCTTCTTTCTGTTTAGAATTTTTAATTATATTCTATATTTTACAGTTTAGTCAATTTTCTCCTACTGAAATCACCCTCCACATATTTTTGATGTTATTAAAATTTAAACAAGTAAATTCAAGCTTTATAAATAAACTAACATGAAAGCTCAGCAAATCAGACTGCTGTGTAAAACGGCCTCCAATGTTCAAACTGAAATGAGCTTTGCAGAAGTGTGAATGTTTTCTCACAAATGTCTTTTCAGAAAGCTACCGAGATTTTCTAGCTACGCTCAATTCGAAGCAAATGTGGCTTTATTTTCTATTTCAAAAGGATGTTTTGACTCAAGACATAAAGCTGCAAAAGGTCATCAGTAGACTTCCATCTCAGTTCTTATGACAATTTTTTTACTGCAGTTAAATGACTTACTAAAACAGTAAGAAAATGATAGCTTGTCTCTTCCCTTTACTAAAGATCAATGTGTATCAAACAGACAGTGGGAGCCTTCAGTGAAAAATGCAGTCTTTGTCTACCACTGCTCTGTTATCATAAACACTGTTGAAAAGGATCGATCACTTAAACATATAACCTCAATCTGTAATGAGAAACTAGCTGATGACTTAGTTTAAAGGATTTAGGTTCAACAGGCCCAGAACACTGGATTGCCTTGTCAGAAACTAAAAAAAGTTTTTTTTTTTTTAAATCTATAAACACACCATGCATTCGGGCTATCGGGTCACACTAACAACATCATGGTATTTGAAACTTATTATCCTGCAAAAAAGTTTTCTAAGCACTATTTGGGTTTTAAAAAATTAAATCAGATGAAGTAAAAAAGCTGCTAAGTTGTAGAAAAGAAGGTGCATTTCTAGTAGAGGCCTGTTTGCTCTTCCTACAGGGTGATAATTTAATAAAAAGTCTAAATTGCAGACACCAGGAAGTTTAACATATTGCACAAAATGCTAAAGTCCATCATTTTGAAGAATCCAGTTCTGTATTTTATGGGTGATGCTGGGTTAGGAATTGTTGCCATTCTTTTGATTCTTACAATTCAACTACAGCATAATGAATTCCATATGAAATACATAAACAAACTATGAGACTAATCATTTATCAAAATATTATAATCAAAAACTAGTTAAAGATTTATTCTGTAGCAGGTCAGTTCAATTTTCCCCAAAATCAGAACTGCTATTTTGTCCTTAACAAAATTGTGATTTTATTTTGATTTTCCTCTGCACTAACCAGCATAAAAATATATTCCTCCAGGGTTTTATTTTTTTATGACATTTAATGCTTTTGTATCCAGAATCCTTTGTTGCAGGATTTTCCTGTTGTGTGAAACAGTGCTTACTTCTAGCTCAGATGCATGGACCTAAATGCAACTCTCTTCCCTTCTATTTGGTGACAAACCCAATTTAGGCATCTTACCACCACCTAAAGGGCTGGAGTGAGAACGTTAGATTCTTGCTCTAGTTACACGAAATATGACCAAAATCTGATGCCTCTGTAATTTGGAAAATTGTGATTTATTTTAAATGCAGTTCATTGTTCAGCCCTACTCCTTTGTGATTTATTTTTGTTTTTAAATATCTGTGAAATCCTCTTTATTTAGAGAGCTGTTTAACACACACACACACCAACAGTGATGCTACTTGTGGTCCTAATACAACAGTTAATGAAAGAATACATTTGATCCTATATGGTTACGATGAAAAATGTGTAATTTATTAGCATAGACTTCTCATTTTTTCTTTTTAATAATAGGCTTTTTAATAATATTAATAATTAAATATGTGTGTAGTAATATGACTAACTTAAACTACACTTTTAGGTGTGCAAATAATAAAAATGTTATTTAACCTATAGTTTTAGAGGTAAGAGAGTAAATGAGATTTACTGTAATTTGTTTTAGATGGGTTGCATTAATGAATACCTCTTCACGAAAAGATTTTACTGTATTTGCTGTATTTGTAGATGTAAAACTGTTGTTGCAGAAAAGAGATTTGTCATAAAACATAGGTAGTGAAAATATGTTCATCCTAAACATATCTCTAAAGTAGCAATCGTGTTTGTTTTTTAATATATGCTATAAAAAAAATCAATCATGAAAAACTTGTTAGCGTAAATGTGGATGACTTGAAACATTGGATTGGTTTGTTAATTAAATGAGAAAAAAAATCTCATTATTTCATCCATTTGCGAAATGAAGGAAACCATTATCAGTGATATATATTTTTTTCAATTGCCTGAAGCAGAACATAAAGGCGCAAGTGTAGCTACTTGCACAGACCTAGATCAAAGGACATTTAAACTAAAGAAAAGTGAATATTACTTACATCTCCAGCAGCAAGAAGGGTGCCATTTGCTTCAGCCATGTTCATGTAATTGTTGTTATTCTGGAACTGTAAATAAAGATGAAAAAGAAAAGATATATATATTTGTCAAGGACATCCAGTGAATTTTCAGTGAACAAATACATTTGTCTCAATAGACATCCATCACTTTGTCACATTTCAAATGTTTGCATACAGGGTTAACCCTTTTCTCCTCCTGCAAAACTGCATTTTATCACGTTGCTGTTATTGAGAGGCTCTGGTCAATTTAAGCCACTGTAATGAGAATCTGCTTCGGGTATTCAGCTCTTATGGGATGGCAATTAATGATATGTTTGCATCACAAAGCCAAGTATCAGGATGTAGTGACAGGTTATTAACTTCAAGTAACGTATGGGAGGAGGGAAATGAATAGGTGGAGGGGAGGGGCACACTGTTGGTCAAAGATAGCTAGGTTTATCATTGTATTTAACTCATATGCATGCAGAATCTCTGCTACAGAAATTCCTTTTAAACTCCACTGCCCACATGCATCAGATTAATGTGTGAGAAACAATGGAGAGTTTGTGTCTGGTAGTGTAAAGAATGGGTAGTATTTAAGGCAACTGATAAGCTATTAAAACCCTGTAGTTTAGAAAGAAATAACACGTTTCCACAACATGTTCCCGCCCCTCCCAACCCACACATGGCCTGCTGGCAAAATGGCAGCCACTTTGTTTCTTCTGAGACACAACTGCGCTGACAGGTAGGAACAATGGGAAATAGAATGAAGAATTATGGGCCAGCAGCTGGGCCCAGGAGCACAATGCACCTCTGTAGGAGTGAGAAAAGCAAACACCCTGCACAGCATAGGGAAGACAGAATCACGGCAAGCTTACATCTTCATGAGATTCTAATGAAAACCTAGGTTTAATAGTTCTGTAGTAATATACTATATTCATTTATTGTAAGCTCACTTTAGGCACTAGTTGCTGCTATAACCCTGACACTCTAAAACAAAACAAACACTAAAATAATTTTGGTAACAAAATGGAAGCTAAATGAGAGGATTTTTTCTAGCATTTATGGTTTTCTCTATACTTCCTTTCTTATGAGTGGTTAGTATAAGAATGTAATTACAGAAAGAAGTGCTGCTAATCAACTGCGAATGGTATCCATTAATTAGTCTATGCCCTGGGGAGAGAGTGGGAAATCAGCGGCAGTGTTAACTGTGCTACACAATGAGTAGAGGTGCCATGAGCTGTGTTTGCAGTTACTGAAGCAGGTGGTACGAGCTTGCCTGGGTCTCCAGTGCCATGTTAGCCTGAAGCTGCCCCACTGAACTACATCTGACCTTAGAACTGGGGTTTGCATTGTTTATATCAAAATTTTCAGACAAAGAAGTGCAGAATTGCACAGCTTCAATGAGAAACATCTGTCAACTGCTAGATCTCCTTCCTTCCCCAGCTGTGTGTAACTTGGAGATGTGACGTGGCTGGGTTACGTCAGCCACTTGGCTGGTAATTAACCTTACTATGGCCTTATCTTGGAACTGCTCCTCTGTCCCTTGTCTTCTTTTAGATAATAAATTAAAGTCTTAGAGATATCCCTCTCTCTTCGAGCACTGAGAAAATTGCTCTGATTTAGAACAAGATAAGGCTACACGCGGGGCAAGCCCTACTCCTTCTGGTTCTGTGAGTACAGTTTCAAAAAAAAACAAAAGTGAACAGCTCACTTCTTTTAAATGCAATAAATAAAGCAGAAATTAGTCAGCTTACGTCTTCTTGCAAAACACCCTGATGTGTTATGGGTAAAGGCAATTAACACCCAATGGCAGAATTAATGTATTACTGCAAGAAAAGAAACATTTCTGAATGTTAAAGGAAAATCTGTAAAAGGCATGATAATGAAGTCTAAAAGACATAATTTTCCCATAAGCAGGTGTGAAAAGTTCTCGCACTGGAAGACAAAGGACTTAGGAAAATGGTCCTAAGAACTTAGGTTCAGTATAGATGAAACTTGTTAGTTTTTCCAATGAAAAAAATGATTGGTGACACCTATGTTCAGTCACTTCTCCAAAAAAGGGAACAAAAATGTGTAAGTATTATCTTAACAAGCCAACTAAAAATTACAGACAGCATATAGTGAGGTGAAACCAAAGGTGTTTGGATGTAAATGCAAACATATAATGATTGGAGGAGGAAAAATAGCAAAACAGCCGTACAGCTTGGAGCTGAGAATAACTTTGTGTGCGGAATTGCTTTTAGCATTTGGAACCGAGATCTTCAGATATAAGAGGGATACATATGTTGAGGCATTTTGATAGGGATTGGAAGGTAAAACATGGGGCTTTTCCAGGGGACAATACTTGTATATTTCTAAGGAAACTCTAAAGTGGATTCGGAGTAAGAAATTAAAACTGCTAGTAAGGTTCAGCAATTCTCCTTACTTCACCCAGTTAAAAATCTTGGGGTAAAAAATCTAAGTTATATATACTATCAAGAGTTTTTTATATATATA
>JAUZNJ010014168.1:0-17632 GCA_034780135.1 Jordanella pulchra
TGTGTCCAAAAGTTATGTAAGGGGGGGGGGGCAAAGAAAAAAAAAGGTGTTTCTGATGGGTAGTTAAGTAGCTCGTCAGAGGGTCAACAGAGCCGTGTGTTGTTCACTTTTTTCTGTTAATACCATGATGCAGTGAACCCCTGGTTGTTCTAGCAGCAAGAATCTCTCGCAGGCTCAGTGTGCTTTTATTACTTACTGAAACCAGTTGGTGACAGTCATCATGACGTAAAGAGAGCCCAGGAAGAAGACAAAGTGGAAGAAGGCATAGCCATAGATGGTTCCGTCCTGCTCATCGTACACCACGCTCTGTCCCGAGGTGGTATTCTCCTCCTCATAATCGTCTGAGAAGGACACAGTAAATCATGCATGAAGGGGGAGAGCCAGCGGTGCATGTGAAATCTTAAAAAGGCTGAAACATTAATGGGATTAATCTCAAAGTAAATATATCTCATTTCCAGTAGGTGGCAGCGTGTCTCCACACATGCATCTTTCCACATTCAGCTGCTGCTTTACTTTGTCACAATAACCTCCTAGTAACAGTGACATCACCAGCGTTTGCCGACCAATGTTTTCTCACTACGCCAAATCTGGCTGCAGAATAGCAATAAGAGCATTCCCAGAGGGGGCGTGCACACCGACTGTGAAGGACAAATTACCAGACTCTCCTCACCTGTGTCATCTCCGAAGCAGAAACAGCAGCGCGCTCTCTGCAGAGGAACGAAAACATCCAGGTTACTGCTGAGCTGGGAGCCGAAATATCAAACATAAACAGAATCCTCGTCTCTTTGCCACATCTGTTTGAAACAGCCGAGTCGACGGGGTGCTCCGCTACTGCGTTTTATAAGTCTAGATTTCAGTTCAGCCACACACCCAGTGAGGTCCGAATATTTTAGTGTTTACCTCAGTTTCTGGCTCGCTGTTCCTATAGACTTGGAGCGCTGCAGAGCTACGCTTAGAGGTCGATGTTAAACTGCAGAAGAGAAAAAAAGAACAAAAATAAACTGACAGAAAGGTTGTAATTCTATCACAGTTTCCCCCCCCTGATAATTAGCAGTTTTAGAGGCCTGCATGACCACAAGAGACAGGATGCCTCCAGTTGATGGGAAACACATGTGAACAAAGGCAGAAAGCCACAGTTTGTGTGTCTCCCAGCTTCTTGCTTAGATACAGCCAAGTGGAAGGTTTTTTTATTTTTTATTTTTAGAGTCAGCCAATAAAAACAAAGCTGTCTGTTTTGTTACCATTTTCCTCATATTTCTAAGTGACTCTAAAGTATAGTTGGGTTTCTTTAAACGAGCTCTGCACTGCGTGAATTCAGTGATTTTTTTTACTCAAAAGTACATCTGCTTAAGAGATGGTTTGTGTTCATGAGTAAAGATGATAAAAATTGTTGTTTGAAAGGGATTTTTTTATATAGCTATTTAAGATATTATACGAGATATTATTGATTTGCTACATGAATTAGAAAAAAAAACAAACCCAAACAATATCACACTTCTTTATAGTGCTGAAAACAAACCGAGATAAGAAATAAAACCAAAACTCAACTAGAAGCTCTACGAGACAATGTGTGTTTTCTGTTTGTCAGAAAAAAAACAAGAACCAGGTTTAGACACAGCAGGGATTTCCAGACACAGATATACGTGCATAAACACACAGATGTTATTTTGTTTTTCTCATAAACAGACACAGAAACAACTTCCATTTGTTTTGTTTTTTTTTTAAACAGGCTAAGGTTCACACTAAGCTTTAAAGTTATTCTATCGATACCCCGTCTCTAAATTTATGTGTTCTCCAGCCTTTTTCACATTCTTTGAAGGGATTTACCTCCAATGCAAACATTTATTGTGTTTTTAAACCACTTAATGATGATAAATTCTGTTCAAGAACAGTGAAAGCAGCCTGGCTTCAGTGAAGCACACAGTGTGCCACAAATGCGGTGTTTATCTCCTAAAGCTCTGCGACTGCTGTTGCAAAAATCCTCGTTTCTACTGTTTTAAACCTGATTTTAAAGACACCGTCTGAGCAGCACTGATCAGTTATGAAACAACAACCAACAAAAACAACTGCAATCATGTTACTGGTTAATACAGCTGAGTTCATTACTACATCCAAACTTTTATAAACCAAACAAAATAAACTTTTATTTTTCATTAAACATATATATATATTTTTAATTATCTTAAAATATTTAAGCTCTTTTTTCTACCATTAGCAACAGTTGAATTTCAGATAGGACTGATACTTAATGTTTCATTGGAAAGCAGTCCAGAAGTTTAAAAAGAGCTTTGACTTGAGCCAATAAAAGATGTTTGCTTCTTACCAGGAGTAAAGGATGCAGGCAAGCAGAATGAAGGCGCCTACAGATGTGACGATCTTCTTGTCGCTTTCTGACCCCGAGTTGAAGGGAAACACGCAGACAGTTTTGTTGAGACCGTCTATTTCAACCACTACAGGACGAAACACATGAAGGAAATACAATAAAAACCTTGACAAGGATGGATACAACTGTAGCAATAAATGTCCAAATCTTCATGGTTTATATTATATTTATAAACATTAACCTATGTTGGTGCAAGCTTCATTGAATCTAGGTTAACATCTATGACCGATTGCTCTTACTTTCTTTTGGTTTGCTGGAGAAAGCTGAGAAGGTGAGGTACATGACGTACACGCTGATGACCCCAGGCTGCAGAAGCCCTGATTTGGGTTGCACTGCACAGAAACAAAAGTGAACAAAGACTCTTTAATAACATATTTACAAAGCATCTTTCAAATATATTCACACTTTACAGCCACAACCCTAAAGGTATTTTATAGACTTTATGTGATTGACAAAGATACAGTAGTGCATTACTGCAAATCGAAAAGTATACATACATTTATTTTTTTTTTTTTTTAAAAATAGGAAAAATGCTGTATATTTGGGGGCCCCCATCTACTTAAGTATCCCAAAATAAAATCCAACTTAACCTTCAGAGGTCACCTAATTAGTAAAGGGAACAGCTCTGTATAATTAAGTGTCAATTTAAATCCAGCTGTTAAAACAGAATCACAGAGAAGCAGAAACAAAGCAGATGGATCAGAAATGTTGTGGTTATAAGCAAAGCTTGGAGCATTTCAAGTGTTGCTGTTCAAGTCGCTATCTGCAGATGAAAAGACCATGAGATATGGTCTGGGGTCTCTGAAGGAGCTGCAGAGCTTTGGTGAAAGAGTCTGAGAATCAAACAGCTATTAGCTGTGATCTCTACAGATCTAAAGTCCTGCTTCTCAGAAGTCAAGTAGAGAAAAACTCAGAGAAAAACAAAACATTCTGGACTACTTCCAAAACAAAGACCTTGTTCCCAGATACCCTCCATCAAATCTGAAATCCACACAAAAAATAATTCACAAGATGTGCAGAGACAAATCCTGAGAGACTGTGATCTAGGGTTCGATTGCATCCAGTTCTACTTTAATTTCCTTATATTTTGATAAATGGTCCTTTTTATGATTAAGGAGACAGAAAATGGCGCCAAGATAAATATTAAACAACATACACTTCTGTATGCAGGGAGAGATGGCGAGCAGGGAGATAATAAGGCAAAGGCCGCCATTGATCCCCAGGAAGATCTTGTTAAGCAAGCAGGCCTCAGGGTGGGTGTAATAAACGCCCATGAAGATCACAGCCCCCACTGCAACGCTGAACAGAATGAGGGTCACCAAGGCCAACGCTGCGTACCACAGACGGTTATACTTCACTCCTGAAGTCCTGTCAACACAAAGAGGAACAGGAGGGGGGGGGCAAACAGAAAAAACAAAAAATCATAACATTAACAAGGGAATACAAACTGAATGGGGGAGAAGATAAGTCAACGGGAAAAAAAAATATATAAAAAAATACAACCCAGGAGTAATTGTCCTGAAAGAGAGAGAGAGTGATGCATTAAAACTTCAATCTGAGAAAAGGGTGAGATACGTTTACAGCTGTGTAGTTATTTTATCTTCAGCTGGAAGTTTAGGTATTAAATTTACTATGTTGACATATATAGTATATATGCAGTAGTTCAGTAGCTCAGTGCATCAACTATAAAGATTTGAATCATCTTGGAAAACAATCCATCGCTGTTTATTTAAGAGGAGAAACTCTTTGTGGGGAAGCCTTAAAGTTTGTCGCGCAGCCGAGCTCATTCTGATGCTCATCCACACCCTGAGCCTGTAGCTTCTCAAAGACAAAAATGAAAAAAAAAAAAAAAAAAAAGGTATACAAATTCTCACCAGTTTGTGTTCCATCTGTGTGCAAACTGCACCAACAGCATGAGCTGGATGAGCTGGAAAAAAAATCCACCAGCCGCTCCGATGTAGCGCCAAACTGTGATGTTGAACAAAGAAGAAGGCAAATGATAAAACACTATTAGGACCACATTTTAAGCTCCGGTGTGCTGAACAACAACCAGAGGAGATTTAGGAAAAATATAGCAGATGACTTCATTATAACAGATCCTCTGGTCTCAATCATTCAAAACCAATGAAAAGCTGAATAAAATATTCTTTTTTGGAGGTGTAAGCTTCCCTACAGTGCCTTAAAAAAAACTATTTACAACTTTTAAAGCTGCTGCAACCACAAACAACACACAAGACACACAGATTACCATTTGTAGTTTGCACTTCTGAACTATTCCACTGCAGCTCTGGTTCTGTGTTTAAAAGTACTGTCAATTTTGACCTGGCCAGAACAAGTCCAGTTAACCTATTCCACTGGTGTCATCTATATGTTTTGTAGAAAAATAAAGCAACACAGAGATAAAGACATTTTTGAAGGTTATTGGTTGGATTTTCAGAACAAGGTATCTTTTTTTTCTCCTACACGGTTTACAGCCATTCTCTGTTGGCGGATTAAATCCAGCAAATCAAAATCAAACGTCAGGGTTTGTGGTTGTAACATAGAAGAATATGAAGATGTTATATATCTTTGCACAGCATAAGAAAAAATAAATGCAAACCAAAAAAGTTCCATAACAACAGTAAGGATGAAGCCAAATATTTCTACTTCATATTTTCACATTTTTACATGACAAATAGTTTCACTTAAATATAAGTAATTATTTGACTTTTTTAAAGGCGTTTTTACCTTCCAGAAAGGTCTCCTCCTGTGGAATAAAGAAGGCTCCAGTGCAACAACCAGCCAGGAGGATGAACTTCAGCAGCCAGAATCTGATATTCAAGAGAAAATCATTATTCAATCTCTCCCTCTGTCACTTATCATATTTCTTTTTATATTTTAACTTAACATATTAAAAAAGCAGCACAAAATTTCATTATTTTTTTTTCTGCTGGGCAGTTCAAACCAAACTGTCATTAAAAGCATTATCTGTCAAAGTTTGAGGTTTGCAATAGTTCTCACAGATAATATGCACCCAAATGCATGTTTTTACCCATTATGAATGGCCGCCCTGCAGCCTGTGCTGTTGTTTATCCGTAGGGTGAGGATGCAGAAGAAAAAGAAGAAGCAGGCCATTCCGAAGCACATTTTGTAGACGGCCGAGTATCCCACAAGAGTCTTGCAGTTTTCTCCTGCATTCACTTTCTCACACAGTTCGCTGTAGAAGGGGATCTGACGGGCAAAATAGAGACCAAAAAACAAACAAATAAAAAAAGCATATTAGATTACTGTAGAAGGGAACAGAGACCCACCTCTGCTTATGTTTGTGTAGAGTGCGGCGTGAGTGAAAAGCCCAATAGTGTCTGTTCTCTGTGTCACGGCTCTAAAAGGAGCTGAAAAAGAGAACAGGCAGCAACGAATGTGCTCTTTCTCCTTGGAGCCTTCATTCATCCTTGGTTCTATGCAGCCTGTTAGAGGGGCCTTAAAACTAACTGACAGTGTACGGCAACAAAGGCAGCAGATGAATAAATTTAACGGTTTTTGTCACCAAGTCAGAAAAATGTGAAGAGAGAAAAAAAAAGGCTGAACAAACTACAGGGAAAAAATCCCAGTTTAAGCTCCAAAATCTTAGTTTGACTTTTATTAAAAGAGCAAATGCAAAAACCAAGAGTGAGTAATGAAAAGGAGAAGCTTGTTGTGACTCTCAGCAGGAAACTGTAGTTTGATGACTGACGTCCAACAGAAAGGAGGCGTTCTGGAGTTAAAGAGGAAGAAAATCAAGTCTGATATTTGCTGCACAGCCCTACTAGCCTGTGAGGTTGGAGTCAAATGAAAAACAAAAGAGAGACAAAATGACAAAGTGATTCAAAATGTTTAAATTCATTAATGTAATGGTAATGACCAAACCAAAATCTGCCAACCAGGTCCATGTGGAGAACAGTTTGTTTTGTTTTTTTGTGATCTCTACCAATGGCTGCCAGGACATCCCAACAGTCCATACAGAACAGCTGTATGCGTTTGACTTGTGCTGATAGAGCCGTCATCTCTTCAGTTTTTGGAAATGTTCAGAGCCAGATCACGATATTGAGCTAAAAGTCCATTGTAGCTTTTGTCTCCGTTTAAGGAGCATATTAGCATGTCCATGGTGTGGCGATTAAATGAAGAATGGAGAAACTGTTTGGAAATGCTGTAAATCTCTTTACAAAAAAGCTGCACTCCTCCCCACACAATGGCTGCTCTTTTAGCAGGGACTTCCCACTGTGCTCAGTGTGTCCCTCCCTAACAGTGTCCGCATGAATGTGAGGAGGGCTATCAGAGGCCATTTTGTGCTTGGATGGGTCTTTTAGAGGATCCTCATATCATACGGAAAAAAGCAGCAGGACAACCTTTCAAACTCTATTCTATACACTGGAAAAAGGACATGGGTGTACTGTTACCCACATAACTGGATTTCAGACAGCTACTTGCCCCAAAGAAAACCTGGCTGCAGTAATGTGGTTATGCTAATAGACGTTAAATCCTTCTAAATAATTCAACGTTCACATTTCCTTAAGGCCAGTTATGAAGAGTATTTCTTTAGATCATTTAACTCCTAGTTAACAGTAAAACTGCTAAATTTAAGATCAGTTTCTTATCTGAACTGGCGTTCAAGGTCTTTACAACGGAGAACTTTAAATTAGGTTAGCATTTAAAGTGATAGCCTAAATGCTTAAAACATCTGTATACCTACCTGCTACGGAAGCGTATTGCTGTCACTTGAGAAAATACATTTTTGATCATTATATTGCATAAACATGATAATTGAATTGCATAAACGTGCTTTTAGTCTTTAGTGACCACGAGAGTAATTCAAGACGAACAAGAAGAAGTTGGAGCTCCAAATCAATGTTTGATTGAACATAACTGTCCTAACATCGTTATCCAGGTAATCACGGTATGCTAACAATAACAAAAAACAAAACAATTTTAACAAAAAAAAATTGGGTAAAAGGGAACGGCTGCTGGTCAGAATCAGGGCAACGACTACACAACACACTCTGCAGAGAGTTGAAGCCATGAGCTCCATTTAGAGCTACAGAGGAATTTTTTTTTATTAGATGGTTTTAGGCATGAAAGGAAACATCTCCTGCTGCACATTTCAAAGGTCTATTACACAACCTCAAAGCAACAAGAAGATCAGCCTTTTGTTGCTATGATCCAGAGCCTGGCTTCAATAGAGAGCGATAGAGTTTTAACCGGGTAATTCTCTGCAAAGCGCTAAATGTCTTCACGTCTGTAGCTAAATCAATCATGTTTTACTATATTCAAGTAGTGTACTCACATTTGTTTTCATCGCCTCCTCCACAGTGGGGGACATCATGATGCCACAGATGACGGTGACCAGCAGGAAGTAGAGGGCATACATACATCTGGTCCCAGTGGACTGTTTGATCTTTGGGCAGCAGTTACAGCAGCAGGAGCAGGCCGCTGTGCCGCAGCAACAGGCCAACTGGACAAAGACAGAGAGAAACTCCATCAAAATGAACATTGACATCAGACGTTACGGAGAAAAATCTGGGATTCATGGACCAGGTTATCTGAAATAATTTATAATTTCTAGAGAGAAACGTATTAAACTGCAACAGTCTGACAACAAAATGACTGAAAAATCCAACCAAAATCAATTTGACTCCAGAAACAAGTTCATAGAAGTCATTTCTTGAGAGAGATAAAACAATGATTTCATGATCGGATGCCTGTCATGGTGACTCTGATGATCTTTTTTTGGAAAAGATCCAACCCTCAGAAAAGAAACATCTGATTGAAAATGAATCCTCTCCACTCAGTGTGATCATCCTGCAAAAATATCCACCAAACTATTAAACTTGTCTACAGTAATAGAAGGTGGAATAAACACAGAAGCAAACGAAGCCTAATAACAACTAATTTTTTTGTTGTCAGTGAGATATATAAAATAAGCTCAGAAGACACATAAAGATGCACTTACTATGATATTGTTTTTTCTATACCATGTGGCTGCATGTTTAAACATGTCTGTAGATTATTCAGGCCATCAGAGAGAGCGAGACTTTAAGAAGATACCAGGAAGGCACAACCTAACAGCAAAGATGCTCTGGTTTATTCCTTTCTGCTTTCAACCTTTGCTGATTGGAAAATGTTGGCAGCCTAATGGATATCATGTCAGAGTTAATTAAGAATCTAGACTCTCAAGCCATTCTAGAAAGAAATGAAAAACAACTCTGGTTTTGTGGCTCACTTAATATACCAAACAATGCTCTCTCTGCCTATTTTTTTTTTCTTTTGTTTTGTGCCCCCAAGGAAAACCCAGGCCCACTCTGCCCCCTTGGTAAATTTAGTCTGGAATCGCCATTGCAGCTTTACAATTAGTTTTTTTTATATCATCCAAAAAAAGATTACTTTCCTATTTCTTTTTTTAATGCACAGCTATCTCTGTGCTCTAGTCTTTTCTTTTGTTGTTGTTTATTAAAAGCTTGGCTAATTTTGGTATAGATTTCACAGAAGCATATTGCATTCATTGGATAAAAAAAAACAAGTAGACATCTTATCTTTTCTCATAATTAAGAGATCGTTTCTTGTAATTATCAGGATTTTGTAATTACAAAATAAGGTATCTATTTTTTTTATCCAGTGAATGTACTGTGGTTCGGTAAGATTCTTGTTTTTTTTTTACCTAAATAGAGCAAATGTTACCATTAACAACGTTTCCTTGAGTTAACTAAGCCTTCATAATAACATGATGTTCAACAGTCAATTCACTAATAACATAATACCACAGGCCAGCTCCTGACGGTGGTGACAAGCTCACACTGAGCTCTCACATGTCAAAATACTTTTATTTAATAAAAGATGACATGAAATTTCCAATATATATTACAGTCTATGATTACAGCATTTGTCACTGACTTATGTTTTGGTTTTTTTTATTCTTCTGCGTATCGTGTTATGAAGTGGTTTTTCAAATACTTTCAGAATGTTATATTGAAAGAAGTTTTACAAATATGGTTAAAAAAACTCTCATATATAAATACAAATATATAATCAAGATTTGTCCATATTATCAAGCCTTATATGCAACCAACATCTGATGGCTGTATAGGTATTAAAAAAAACAGAACATTTTTTTTCCAAGTGTCCCTGCTGCCTGGGTTGTTCCTCATGTAGACGTATTGGAGATGATCCAACTTTTTCAGAGCAAAACTTAAAGCGGTCTTACTAGCTTTTGTTTTGTGAAAAGTTAGTTTCTGGATACTTTTGCTTTCACAAATCTGTAAATGAGAGTAATTCAAAGATACAATGTCACAGCTTTTTTTAGGGAAACTTGCAAAAGGTGACATCCTGAAGTGACTGCTCATATCGGCCATTCATGGTTTCAGTCACAAGGGACAAACCGGCCCTCTTCTGCACTACATGGAATGAAAACACAGAGGCCTGCAGTGTTTCCTCTGTCAGGGTGTCACATAGGAGCAACATAAACACATAAAACAAGGCTCTGTGTCCTCATTCATACAGCAGGACACTTTGTAAAAGGCCTTTCTGTAGCCACCTCACCCAGTGGTAAGAGATCAAACTGTTCATGGTGTCAGGATGGATACGTTCATAATCTGTACATTTGATGGATAAACCTACTTATGACCCAGGAAACTATAAAATCTAAAATAGCAAAGTCCACAATTGATCATTGGCTCCGAAGTTTTAAATACATCAAGGAAGCGTACAGTACAAGAGGGAAGTTATGAAACATGAGTCAACGCTAGACGGTCAAAGGTTTCCTGAATAAACAAGAAAAAAATGATCTGGTGATTATTAAATCCCTATTTAATGCGACTTTGTGTTATTACAAGAAAATTTGCTGCATTTATAAGTTTACTTATAGTAAATTACGGAGTCTTTACACCAATGTTAGTTGTTGTCAAGCAAATAGACATTTTCTATAATCAATAATGTTGCACCAAAATCTGAATTAAGGAGTTATGTTCTTGAGAGGCTGTGGATGAAACAATTGTGGCCTGCTGGTGGAAATACTCTTTAACCACCTGCATCCAGAATGTCAAGGTTAGAATAAAGATTTCAGCCTTCTCCTCTAACCCAAAGATCTCTCTTATTTGTCTTTTCTCTGTCAGTCCAACTACTTATCCATCCAACGCCTCAAGCTCCAGCTTGGTTGTTTATAGTCCTGCCTTTTCATGGCAGAGCTAAGCAGTGTCATTTTGACGGCCGTCTAAACAGATTCCTGTTTGAAAGTAGAACCAAGACTGTCTCATTTCTCTGTTAGAGCAAAGGAAACTGCATCTCTTTCTTTGTTGCACATCTTAAGAGAGCTGACGTAGTATTTCTTGATACTCTGTGATAAAGAAAACCTAACAAAACAAAGGTTAAACTGATTTAAAAAATACAACAAGCTGTATTTTATTATGTGTTCGGTTTCTGGTGTCAAATTACCTATTCTAACAGATCCCTGGACCAGTACCTGAAGTGGACGTCTTTTAGGTACTGTACTTCGGGTGTTAATGAAACTTAATCCACAGGATCAGGTCTTTGGCAGATATACTGTACCTTTAAAAGATGAATTTAGAAATACTCTTCTGACCAGATCATAATGATTCTCAACATGATTGATACCAACAAGAAACTCAGAAACTCTACCTTTTTCTGATCTGTGAAGGCAAAATCCAGTTGACAACACATTTCAGTGTGGATGATGTTACTGAAAGAGGCAGAATCCTGTTTTTTAAGTTGTGTTTAAAAATCTGGTCTGAGGAAGAATGGAGATAAAGGCAGCTATTTAAGTAAACTAGACCCTAAAGAGAAAAGTGAAAACAATATAAAACTGAGGCAAGATCATACAATCAAGGTTGTCCGCCATTATTCTCGTCCTTCGCTGCTATAATTTCCAAAAGCCTTCGACTTGACTTATATATACAATATATCTAAATAAAAGAACAATCATTCGATACCAATGTTTAGGTTTATAATATACAGACAAACATCAACCAAAAGAAAATATTTTACTACACTAATAACATCACTAAATTATTATAAATCAATGTTAAGACCAACAGTCTTATTATAATCAGCATGTACCACATTAATAATCCCACTTTTCTATTCCTGACTGGTTGAAATGGCACCAGCCCCTCTTGACTCTGAACAGGATTATGTGAGAAGAGAAAAAGGAAGAAAGTTCAGCCTCGATTCTACGCTTGTGCCTCCTGGTTTCCATTTGCATACGCTCAGCTGAACGGGCTCAGTTGTCCCTTTAGTCTCTGCTGCAGACACACGTCTCTCTCTCAATGAGCGATTAATTACCCACAAAAAGCTGCATGTAAGTAGAAAAGAAACTAAACACTTTAGCATCTGATCTTGTTTAGATTTCATTAGTTAGGGGGTGTTTCTCCAGCAGATTGCAGCTAACAGTGGACTAAGGAGCAGATCAGTGAACGGGGAGGGGGGGGACCTGGGAGATGGGAATGTCTTGACAAAATTCCTCAACACACAGATGCAGAAAGTGTATCCATAGCAACCCAGGCTGACCTTACCCACTTCACAGGCCACCCACCTCCCCCAGCCTCCCTCACAGCTAGCGCCCCACACCAGTATAATGACAGGTGGTTGGTCTGTTTGCATTTTAAGCCCCGAACTTAAATATGAACGGCCGCCTCCCAGCTGTTTGTCACGGTGCTGCAGCCATTCATACCGAGAACCATGAGTCCAGCAACTTACAGGCCTGTCTTCAGTCAGACCAAGGACAGATTCACACAAACCTCAACAGAGGTTGTTACATTTTACAACACAGACACACTGCAGGCAAACTCTGGTCTATTTCTACCACAACTTAAAGCTTTGTTTTCCTTCCTTCATCAGAGATCTAAACCAACATATCTGAAAAGGCTGACTTGTGTTGGTATTTAACCTCTTTTACTTTGGCAACTCTAAAAAAAGCCAATTAAATTAATTTAATGACGATAAAAAGTAATTTGTCATTCAGAAACTAGAGTTCAACCATGTTTAGCTCTGGGAAACAACTAGAAAGACGTTTTAAAATGATCTACCAGGCTTTAAACATTGCAGAAAACTATTGTTCAATCCATCATCTGAGTGTTGCACAAGTGCAAACCTACCAAGACGTGGCATCCACCTAAACCGATGGAGCAAGGAGGTCATTAATCAGAGAAACAGCCAAAAGGGCCAGGGTGACATGGGAGGAGCTGCAGAGATTTATCAGTCACTGTGTGAAAAGGATACAAATCCACAATTTATGGACGAGTTGCATAAAGAAAGTGCTGCTAAAAGAAAGCCATGAGAAGTAATGTTTGCAGTTTTTCACAAAGAAACTTACATATGGAAAAAGTTTCTTTGACAAAATGAGACAAACTGAAGTGTTGGGTTTAAATACAAAACACTAAACAGAACTGTCGTCTTCAGCAGGGACAGACCTGATGAGACAACGGCTGGAAGTAAAAGACCTGATTCTGGGCGGATGTTCACTTTCCAATAGAATAACAAAAAAACAAAAGATACAGCAAGAGCTGCAATGCAATAATTAAAATCAAAGCATATTCCTGTAATAGAGCCAAGAACTAAATCGGATTCACAATCTGTTCCAGAGACACCCTGAAGACAAACAGCTGGAGGTGTTGTGGGTTATGAATCTACAAATTACAGACTAAGTTCCTGAGCAAAGAATATCACATACAATCCAAATAAAACACGATAAAATAACGGATGTAAAAAACACTCCCAAGCCCACACTGTACACTTCATTTACTATAACTGATGACAATGACTCTGTTTTCCTCCCGCTCTTCACTGCCTTTATTTAGTTAGATTAACAACATTGCTTGTCCTGCTGTATAACAGACGGAACGGGTTACCTCAGTCAAACCCAGAAGGGTTAGACTGTGTAGCATGAAACCATAGGAAAAACAACTGCTTACGCAATGCAAACAGGCCAATGACAAATTTAGGTCAGCCACTGTCCGCACTACAAGGAAGAAAATCTCGGTCAGATTTACATCAGCTATGGGATTTCTCCTTCCTCCTCTTATAAGGACGTGGGACGACATAGTGTAAAATACTAGCTGTGAACAGAGAAACATCGGAGGAAAACCTGGAGGAACACCTAAAGCATCGGAGTTAACCTAAACAGACGAAAGCAACCTGGAAGTAGAGACAGACGTGACTCACATCCAACGTGAGCTCCGTCTACAGCAGAGGTACAGAGTGCAGCCTAACAATAGGAGCGTGGTTTTTCTCACCTTATTTAGCCTTATTTACAGCTCCACAAACTATGATTACCCATCAGGTGGTGTGGCCTCGTCTGATGCTTTAAAATGCCATCCATTATTAAGTTGCTCATAATGAATCATCCCAGCCCCAACCTCTCATCTCAAGTTACATCAATCTGTGGCCAAAGCAGTCACTGGAAACCAGCAGGAAGACAAAAGTGATTCTAGGCCAAACAAAACGAGCTCCAACATACGACTTCATTACTCCGCACACTGTGAAGGAAGCCTCTGTATTGTCTATATAGCTAGGCAGCTGTATACACGCAGCAAACATGTATCAGTGCTCTGTTTATCTATACACAAAGGAAGATCTTTGCTTCTCTCTCTGCAAGCAGATCCCCTGGATACAGCCAACAGCTAGGAGCCTCTAGTTTGTTAGAGTGAAAACAGCTGAACAAGGAGGAGAATCACAGTGGAGAAAAAGCTGAGGGAGGTGATCGAGACATGTTCCCCCCAGAAACGGTTTGACACAAAGGAAACAGACTGAACAACAGGAAAAGGAGACAGCGTGAGATCAACAGATACAGAAACATCCACTGTCAGGTTGTGTTTACTCTGCTTCAAGAGTCAGATTCGCTTCCATGGTGAACATTTTCAACAGTCTACGGCTTGGAAAGCAACAAATCAGAGGTAGCTGGTATTTCACAGTGTTGCATCAGTGGCCTTCGCTCTTACACACTAATATGAAAGCACAGACCCAGAAAAGAAATCCTATCACATAGTGCCAGATCTGAAGGTGGACTAACATTCTAATTTCACTTTAGAAAACCTAAATTTGGATCCGTCAGTATGCATCTAATTCATGTACGTACAGCTGCCGCATTAAAAACAAGCAAATGTAAAAATGATAATAATCATGTTTTGTATGATAACTATGTGCATATGCTTTGAGAAACAAGAAAGTCCAACAGAGACGTATAAAGGGGGAGAATGAGGCATAAAGACACATAAAATGGTACCGTATTATTAAGAATACAAAGTAAAAGACGATGGGGCAGAATATCTCAAGGCATAGGTCTAAGTAAAGGTACCATCTGATCCGGATCTTTAATTTTCCCCTGAGGCCCACCATGGCCTCCTGTGCCAATAACTCGGTGACCACTTTAGAGCAGTTGTGTCCACTGGTCCTTTCGACGCTTCAACGTATAGAAGATTCCTGATCTCAGCAAGAAATTAAAACATCTTCCACACCATGCCTTCCCTCCCACACTCTGAATCTAACACAAACAACACCCACCCTTCTCCGATTTCCACCTTCAGAGATTTAACAGACCACACATAAGGCTGGGCCTCTCCAAACTTCGAGTGTGGCACATAAACATGGAGAAAAGTTAATTAGAAGTACATAAACAGATGGTGATGGACTAAATGTGCTGACTGCAGCAGGGATTAGCTTATTGTTTGCCCCTTATTTTCTACTAATCCTGCCCCTTTTCCCATCATCCTGGTTCTTTGAAAGGCACAGGAAGTGGAAGCTACCCCCTCCTTAGATGAAGGATGTGCATAATTAAATTCTAGCTCAGACCCACTCAGCAGCAGCAGTGACCCCGGGGTCAATATCAGCCTGGTAGCTGTAAAGAGAAAGATACTAAGCACTCAAGAACCCCCCCGGCCCAGGCTTGGTAAAAAAAATCAGCAGTGGATCCTTTACGTTGTTTTTTACACCTCAAGATAATTCATTTAATATGGTGACAAAGCAAAAAACACTTATTCAATTGCAAATCAGAGCTCCAAAATACAACAACTTCCAGTTAATATTAGGGGGGCTGGCATGTTTTATTTCCCATTTAGAAATGCTCTGTATGCTATGCGAGTAATGCATTTGTCCAGTTGGACCATTTTCTGCTCTTACTTTGAAAGACGAGATGCTTAAAACCACGGAGAGTAATGGAGACAGACTAATGGCAGACAAAAGGAACCCAGGAAAACGTGTAGTGAGTTCAAACCAGTAATATCACTCAAATAAAACATGAATGGATCTGAATGTTGTGGCCTATATTGAACCTCAGGTTTTGTAAACCTCTTAACTGTCCAACCAAATTTGGCTTATTTGGATTTCTTTGTAACAGCTTTCAGATGTTAAAGCTTTAACCTTCTTGATGTTTGTAATCATTCATTATTTAAAACAAAATGTGTTGTTTTTTTTTCTCAGATAACATAAAGCAAGATCTCCCTGCCAAAGATGACATGGATGGGACACTTTCTAAGGGTAAGCATAGGTAATAATTGTGATCACCACATAAGTGGGAATAGAGTATTTCAAAACTCACAAAAGTCTTCTTTGCTATCTCTATCTGTCTATATCTGATGTCCTGTAGGGTTTTCCTACTTTAACATTCCTAATTCAGATAATCAGAGTTCAGCAAACACCTGTTAATCAGTCTTTAAAGGAAACGGGTACAATGATGCAGGGAAACGGCTAAAACAAGCAGGAAACTGTCCTTAAAGACACTTTAATCTATAATAAAACACTATTCTGTGAAATTCTGTGAATTTTGGCTCTGATCTGCAGGTCAAATTTGTTTCTACAAAATGCATCAAAGCGAAAATTGATCACATAGTTTACAGGATGATCTAAAGACTTTCTCAGTTTAGTCAGATAATTATATTCTGATGTCCAGTTATGAATTATCTACTAATTCCTTCACTTTCTGCTTGACTCAGATCTCTACCAAATAATCAGCTCATTTAATTCCTCATTTCTTATTTTTAAAAGAACCAAAAAGGGCAAATCATTCAAACTGCAAACGAAGGCAGTGCTGGAAATCAGTACATTTCTAAATGTGTTACTTCAAATGTATTAACTTGTTGATATTTCCATTCTTCATGTTTCTACATCTCCACTTGATAAGAGAGTTAGCAACATTATAAACATGAACAGCTATAAGCCTGCACTTTTATTTACTAAAGATGGCAAAAAATAAACACATTCGAGTGAAGTTTTAAAGAGTCAAAACGAAGAAGTTTGTCAGCGATGGAAACGAAACAACCACTAAAATCTATCACAAAGAAGCGTTGATAGTTTAGATGAAATGAATTGAAAGCTTTCCTCAGACCTCCAGTCAAGCTAGTTTAGATAGCTTCTCGTCTACAGCGCAGTTTTAGCTAGCCTTGCCACGGCTCGCTTTGTCTTCATCCCACAGTGACGTTATTCAGTGGATTGTGTTTTAGGACAACCGCTGAGGCAAACTGCCCACGAGACACGGAAATAACAACAAAATCAGCCTCTTTAGCTAAAGTCAAATTGACGTTGATATGTAGAGTAAACAAGACTGAGAGCGCAGGTCTCCACAGACCCTTCGTTTAGCGTTACTACTGCTCGGAAAGAGAAGACAACAGTCCGCCTATTGTTCCCCACCTGTGAAACACAGCATGGAGTACTCATCCTGCTCCGAAAGGTGACTTGATTCCGCTCCGGGGTGAGAAAGGATGCCCGTTTCCCTCCTCTTCAACATGAAACCAGCAGCGGCAGACTAGGAGCAACGCGCCTGTTCTTCTCTAACTGCCGAGCTCTCCGCCAGCTTGGCTGCCTGACCAGTGGCTCTGTTCTTCCTCCTCCTCCTCTTCTCTCCTCCCACTGAACAGCCGAACACAAAGCCGCGCTGCCTCTGACACACTGACAACATCAAGGGGTGGCTGAACCCTCACCACAAAGGAGACACTATTTCAAGTGGTTCATTTCAAATCTGTTCAACCTGAAACAGGACCAGTAGTGACCCATTGTTATCACTACTTTGCTTCTTTTTCTGTTTAAATGAGACTTTGTTTATTATCTATCTACACTGGCTGGCCAAAAAGAAGTCGCCACCAAAAAAATGGTCACACTCTGATATTTTGTTGGACTTTGATTACAGTATTCGCTGTTTCATTGTTTCAATAAGCTTCTGCAGTGTCACAAGATTTATTCCCATCCAGTGTTGCATTAATTTTTCACAAAGATCTTGTATTGATGATGGGAGAGTCT
>JAUZNJ010014179.1:0-17629 GCA_034780135.1 Jordanella pulchra
GACGATGGTTCCCCACCATCCTTCCAGTTTTTAATGATGCGTTGGACAGTTCTTAACCCAATTCTAGTAGTTTCTGCGATCTCCTTAGATGTTTTCTCTGCTTGATCTATGCCAATTATTTGACCCTTCTTAAACAGACTAACATCTTTTCCAGGACCACAGGATGTGTCTTTTGCCGTGGTTGTTTAAGAAATGAGGAGTTACTCATTGCATCAGCTGGGGTTAAATAACTTGTTGCCAGCTGAAATATAATCGCCTATGCAGTACTTATCCAATAGGAGGCTTAGTTAAATCCAGGTGGCGACTTTTATTTTGGCCAGGCAGTGTATAAATTTAAATATGCCAGATTGGTAAAAAATAAAGTGATTGTAGACTTGTGAATGAAAATTGTATCATGAAAGACTTTGTGATCAAACATCGTCATGCAACCATAACAATATAACATTATATCATGATAAAGCAGGTGATTTACACCCTTACAAAATATCAGTATCTGATACCCCTGCTCTGTGTATTATTTATTTTTTTACCACTCTATGGACGTTTTATGTTTTGAAGCTTCCAGGACACCACACTGCTTTGCACCAGAAAAACTGTATATTGTGGTGTTTTATATTTACTATTTACCCTGATTTGGCTACATGTTAAGCCCAAACTTTATTGCTAACACTTTACATGAATATTTGAACATGCAGGTTTTATTTATTTATTTTTGTCCTGACAAATGGAGAATACCTGCATTACATAAAGCAACATTTTAAAACAAAAAAGCTAGATTTATCAGTTTGTTGTGTAGCAGTTTTAGCATGCAGTGTTTCTATATTTCTGGTTTCTTGAAAACTCATTGTCTAGTTGTTAAATGTTCTGCTCATATAGTTTTATTAGAAGAACTGTGTGCAATGCTTTAAAGAAGGAAACATGAGATCTATCTTGTTGCATGGCAGAAAAATTTATTAAAAACCAAAAAATGTCAACATTAAAATACAACTCTTCTCAGATTGTCAGAATACACATTTTGGCTTCAGTGTTGCCTCACTTGGATGGAAACTGCATTTTTGTTTGTTATTGTTTCTTTCATACTCCCTTCTATATGTTTTGGCTCTGTTAGTCTCTACTGAGTCGGTGTGTTGAAAGTGGTAGTCTGTTTTTTCTGGAGAAATTTGTAAACAAGGTCAAGATGGAGCATAAACACACGTGTAGGAAACTTGTACAACCTGCTTAATTGCTCCTTGAGTGTGCTGCATCACAGCATAAGATTTTTCAAACTCCCCCACAGATATCACATCTAGCTCCTCTTATGGTCTTGTGTTTTTCACCATAAAACACTGCAGCTTTCCTCCTAGGTCTTTGTGTTGGTATTTCAAAAGGTGTAAATCTGGTAAACATAAACTGTAATGTACAACAGTGGGGATTCATACGATCTAGACCATTTTATAGGACGAAGAACAATAAAAGACAAGACGAATGAAAACATGCCAACCAACTTAGTTAGACTTTAGGTATTTACAAGATAAAAGATGGCGGAACATGTTTTTTTAGTGATCTTTTTGACATCATGCTTTTTTATAAAGTCAAAGCAACATAAAGGCTGTAGAAGTTGGTCTGAATTTTTAATTTAGATGACTGTACTCTCCCATGATTTAAAACTAGACTTCCAGCTTTCACAACAGTGGAATAATACACTGGAAGACAACAAACAATAGCCACAAGATTTTGGTTTTTTGGGGGGAATTTCTCAATGAAAGAAACACAAAACAATATTTTGTGTTTTTTATCAATCTATGGCATGGTGTGTTTTAGAGAAGGGAGTTTTATTTAAACTGAATCCCTTTCAGAGTGACAGTGGCATCCAGGAGTTCACCTTAATATTAGAGGGTTACTGGTTCACTTCCACCCACTGAATAAGACACTTTACTCGCTTTGTCCACTGATGTTTTCAGAGGATCTGTTTGCACCTGTGTACAGCAGCTTTGCCTTCATCAGCAAGCATCAGGGCTGCTGTGGCTCTAATCTAGCTCACCACCACCAGTCGGTGAAAAAATGGATGAGTGACTGATTGTTGTGTAAAGCGCTTTTCAAGTTCACTTTTATTAAAAGGTGCCATATAAGAAAAAAATCTATTATGTCAAATATTGCAATATGTAATTAGCAAAAATATTCAAATCAATTTAAAATACAGCAGAATGGATCTTAGATGTAAAAAGTATTTTTAGAAAAACATCCATTTTATTTTCTTATTTTTTTATAACTCTTAAACCTCCAGCAGCTCGTTGGCAGCAAAGCAACAGGATCTCATGAGGTTTTCCAGAGCTATATTATATTAGTAATCACACTCTTTCCTCTTTGGGATATATTGGGGTAAATTGTATTATTATACACATTGTATCGCCAAATTCTTATCCATTCAGATCCCTAATTAAAAACAAGATATTTAATTTTAATTTCTCAAGCAGATTTACAATGTGTAAATAAATGACAACAGAGAAGGGTTATGTTTATGTATTTTAAAGGAACAGTAGTATGAGAATAGTGATCAAATGGAAAAAAAATACATGTAGGATTTGTTGGTGTTTATTTGCTCTTGATGTGCAAGGCAAGTTTTTCATATACCACATTTCATCAACAAGCATCATTTAAGGGAGTTTTACATGATGAGAATATAAGAAAATATATACAGTATATTGCAGCAAAATAAGAAAGACATGTGAAGCTGTAGGACAGACCTAAATAATTCATGTTTCAGTTAACAGGCTGAATAAATCAAAGGCAACTCAAGCAAATGGGGTTTTAAACGTTAAAAGAATTCAGCATTTAAGTTATTATATTACAAAAATTACTTCAGATGAATCATTTTAGAATATTTCAAACACCAGGTTGAAAACTTTTCCAGTTTGTTACGGTGTACCTCAAGGAGGATGTTTTGGAACTCTTTTTGTTGTACATCCTAATATAAAGAGTTTGAGCTTAGCTCTTCTTGTTTATATGCAGACTGTTTTCAATTATTCCTTTCTTTGAAGCCTCACAAGGTTTGCAGCCATCTTTCATAATGGAAGAAAACTGGATTGTGGTGCAGATAAGAGTATTGTTATGCCTCTGGAAACTCTTGGATGTTTTGCCACCTATGATAAATCTACCATAAGACACAAACCGTCTTGAAATGTTACGGAAAACTGGCAATAGGGCTCCTGCATGAGTGTAGAGGGATTTGACCCACTCTTCTTTGTAGAACTATGAACCTCAGGCATACATGAGTTTCTGGAGCAAGAAAGGACTGTTAAATATGAGGCCACAACATTCTTGGTTGTTACTTTTGTTCTTTCTAGCCCGTTGAAGGTAGATTTGCTTGTGCATATTGGATCATTGTTCTGCATCATCACCAAATGTGTTTCACCCTAGATTAAAAAAAATTAATGGCTTGACATTTTTCTTCGGGATTTTCTAGAAAGGGGAATTCCACGTTTTTAATGATTATAGCAAATCATCAAGATCCTAAACAAGCTGGGAAGTTCAAGTTACTCTGGGTGTTCTTTTATGTCAGAACTGATCATAAAACCTGCTTTTTTTGCTACTTGATGCATTTTTTTCCTTTGCATGTGATTTGTGTGTTGACATCATTTATGTATTTGCAGCTGGTTTTGTGTTTGCATCGTGTTTCCACTTTCCTGTTTTCTTATATGCCTGCAGTTTTTTTTTTTCCTTTGGATGTTTTTTCATGCTTGCAAGACTTGCTTAAATTTACTAGGAAATCATTTCTTTACACAGCATTTTCACCCCTCAACTACCTTATTGTTTTACTCGCTGGAGATTTTTTTTTTCTACTTCATTTTATCAGGCAGGTTGGATTTAAGTTATTAATTACAGTTCCCATGCATCCTTTAGAATCATTGGAAGGCTGTAAAAACAAACAAAAAAGTTTCTAAAAGAAGCCGTTCTTTGCACTTTCTTAGATGTGTAGCATTCAGTGGTTGAAGTAGGTAAATGCTGCTATAGATGGTCCTTAAATTTGATTAAATCTGTCCTGGAAAGACCTTGAAAGGTCCTTGAATTTGATGTTTTTTAGGAGGTGGTAACTCTGTTAACTCTACAGGGCTGGTAGTTGTCAGTCATGGGTGTGGCTAAATAAACATAACTTTTGTGCATGCTCACATTCTATAGCGGCAGTAAGTCATTTCTGAATTTTTGAAAATGGGATGCCTGCCCTCATTTACAATCCTCTATCAAGTTTGATTCCTATGATTTTCTTTTTATAAATAAATAATAATTCAAAGACAGTTATACCTTGACTTATGTGGTGTGTAAAAATGATCTGATCATCTGACAAACAAAAATAAAAACTTTTCATTGGAATTTACATACTACAGTTTGAATAGGCTACAGTAATCGTAAGGCTCCTCTGCCTTTCCTCAGTAAAACCTCCTAGTTCCAGCTTGCAGAGGTCCACATTCTCAAGGGCTTGCTTGTGTTTATCGAAAACCTTTTTCATATATGTGGTCCTGTAAATGAGGCCAGCTGGTTGTGCTTTAAAGCTTTAGATTAAAAAGCTGCTATAGCTAAAATTCTGTCCTTGTAAAATAACTTTTATTTAATCATTAGTATTTGACTTTTGTATTTAAGGTTCTCTATAAATATTATTTTCTAAAACAGTTTTTACTTACCATCAAGATCAATCTAAATGGTATACACAAGGTGATAAAGACTATTTAAAAAGTATATGAACTGAAATCTTTGTATTTATATGATTATCCACCAATAATTGATTAAAATACCTATTATTGTGAGAAATTAACAGGTACACACATAGCCTACATGGGTTGGACACATTTTACTAACGTATGAAAAGCAGGCTGGGGAGAGATGGTAATGCATAGGTATAAAATGGTATGTAAATTTATGAAGAGTGGATTCAGTCAACGTGAACATTTCAACAAACATAAATGGGATTTGTTTTTGTTTACTCCATTGGCACCCTTTTGAAAAGTGGCAAAAATCCATTTGAACAATGGGAAATGTACAATGAGAGAGGAATATGTAAGGAGGGATGAGAAATGAAAACATGCAAACACTTTAAAAAAAAAGCTAAAAAAAAAAAAAAGCTCAGTTAACAGCAATCGTGTTTTTTCTTTTGTTTTTTTTTTTGGTTGCTTTTTCTTTTTTTTCTCACAGAAAAGCAAAATGTTGACGGGACGTATTGTGCAGATTATTGCCCACTTGTCTTGGTTCCACCAGTTGCAAAGAATAGCAGCAGAATCTTTTCGGTTCTAGCATGAAAATGGTTGCCATTGATCAATTTTTCATGGAAGAAAATCAAAGCTGCACATAGAAAGCCATGACCTTAATCAGTGCAACACATTTAGGATAAAGGCATAAGTCTGGCATTGTGCCAAAAAAACGTAACTGAATATCACCAAGCATCGTCTCACAGCAGAGGAAGCAAATCCCTGTATTTGAAGTCTGAAATTCCTTCGGAAAGTCTTTGTTTTGGAATGGTAGAAGCCGTCATGATGGCATATTAACAGGAATAGTTTAGGAAAGTTGCTGTTGGGGACTTTCAGGCCTGGGTCATGATGTTGAGGAGAGGATAAATCCTTGGAGAAAGACTAGTTGAGAGCATCTGTAGAGATCTGGGCCACTGTGTTGCTGTACACTCTGCGATTCAAAGGGATTACTGTAGTCTTGGAGGGCATTGAAGTGTTGCCATTTTCTGCTGACCAGTGAGTGCAGTGAAACAGAATCAGGAAACACCTGTAGAACTGAGAGGGATAGAGACAAAAAGAAAAAAATAACATTAGAGCTATCTTCTTTTTTCCCCTTTTCTTACATTTATTACTCCGTGTATGCAAAAGATAAAGACAAAAATGTTATTTTTTTTTTAGGTTATACTTTGGCTTCCAAATTGAAATTCACTTGTTTTTTAGAGTTCACTGCATCAATTGTGCAGGCGAATAATTAAAACAAGAAAAAGGAAGTTATTTATCGTAAATTCAGATTGTCTCTTTATTGCCAGATACACATGTAGGACACATATTTCTCTAGAGATGTATACCTATTTATTAAAAATACACTTCTTTAAGTCATCAATTGGGAACAAGTGGGATTCTTTCCACTAAAGATATTGATATATATTGATAGAAAATAGAGAGAAAAAAAGAGAAAACTGTTAAAATAACATCTAAAATAATACTTTTGTATTATAATTGATTTTAAACACAGTTTGTTGAATTTAATCATTGTCAAGATAAATGTAAATACTTATCAGGAAATTAATCAGAATAATAGTTTGATAAATGCCCACCCTACTTTTAAATACATTTATCTAAGCATGTAAAGCATATCTATTTCCTGTCTCTCTACACTTGACCAATGTTTGCTGAGTGTTTTTATTATTTCTCTTCCAACCGATATTTGCTGTAAAGTTATTTTGGTGCAAATTTGTTTATGGAGAAGATGTTCTATTTATTACATAACTTTTTTCCCCCTCCTGTCTTTGTTATGTCAGGCTTTAGCACCTACTCAAGAAGACTGCTTTGCCCTGCTAAACCTGTCCTCAGGGTAGCTTCCTGAAAATGTTCACAGAATAGTGGGGAGCAACATGCAGACGTTTAGAGCTATAACACCAAAACAAACACCAAGGACTGAATGACAAACATTATTCAACAGGAAAGTGCTGAAATACGAGGAATGGCTAAATAACGCATATAGATGTATGCTCAAAGCTTTTGTTTTATCTACCACATCACAGCAAGATTATCTCCTACGGAGCACAGGAGGTGGCAAACTCGTGCGACATTCCTTGTTTTCATTCCCTTTTTTTAATTTCTTTTTTAAGAAAGACAACATCTTTTTTAGCACAACAGAGGTGTATGTCTTCTCTAAAACACATTTCAACATCATACGTTTGAAACTTGAAGATTTTAATGTTTTCAAGGATGAAAGGATGAAGCACTGCTCTGTAGCTAACAGGTTTAGCTTCGTTCATACCAGGCAGCTTTCAGGTGTGGGTGACGATAACTCTGTGGTTTAACTCGATTCTCTTGGGGAAGAAGATAATTAACGCAGTGTAGCTCTTTGGTTTTTATTTTTAATATTAACTTTCCGTAGCACATTTACACCAATGGTGGGCTTGTTTTATGTTAGTTTTTTTCTCAGCTTAGTGGCATTATGTTTAGTCAACAAACTATTGTGAATATCTATAAAAAAAAAAGTTTGAAGGCAATGAACAATCCACTTTTAGAGAGTATTGAATCTTAAAATCGAATATATTCACTCTTAAAACTCTGCAAAATCAAAACAATTTGCTAACTCCAAGCTTTCTAATCTTTTTCCTATGTTGTCAGACCTAATTTTTTTGGATTCAACAAGAAATTAAATTAAGCATCACCCAACTGAATATTAAAATTATTTTTTATCTTCTCACCAAGTAAGAAAAGAAAACTTCCCAAATAAACTCAACACTCTGTGAAAATCACTTTGAATCTAAAAGGGATTAGATACAGTTTTGAATAGTAATAAAAAACAAACAAAGATTGAGATCTAGGAGTGGCCTAGTCAAAGTCAGGAATAAAATTCCACCGTCATGTTACGAAATGATCTTTAACAGGACCAGATTGGTGGGGTTTCTGGCAGGAACTCCTCATATTTGGGCAGAGTTGAAAAAAATTGCACAAAGAAGTTCCCAGATTTCTCCTCAGCTTTTTTAAAGATGCTTTGAACATGATTCCAAACACTTGTTGGACGCCTGTTTCTGCCAAAGGTGGCACAGCCATTAGGTTTAAGATTTATTTTTTTCTGTAGAGCCAGGTCAGTTTGAACAACTTTTTTCCCCTTTAAAAATTAAATTCATCTGAAAACCTAAAAGATAAAGGCTTTTTATAAAAAAACCTGTGGAGAAAAAATTCAATTTTTCTCCACAGGCTTTCTGTCAATGTCAAAACTTAAACACTACTTTCTGTTTCTGTTGACGTTGCAGGCATTCTCCTGATGATGTCGCTGTGTGAACAGGTGCACGTGTATGAGTACATTCCCTCCATGAGGCAGTCTGACCTGTGCCACTACCATGAGCGATATTATGATTCCGCCTGTACGCTGGGGGCCTATCACCCCCTCCTGTTTGAGAAGATCCTGATCCAGCGCATCAACACCGGGCCCGAGAGCGACCTCCGAAAAAAAGGACGTGCTACTCTTCCGGGCTTCAGCACCGTCGACTGTGATATCTGAAATATGAAACCCTCTGAGCCTGAATATAAAAAAAAATGCATACACTGGCTTTTTTCTTGCTGACCAAGGGAGAGTTGCAATAATGCCACAGCAGACAAGAAGGCTGAAGCTTACCCGTTTCAAATTAGCCCCAGTAAGAGCATAAGCCATAGCCCTCCAGGGAGGGATCAGTTTGGAGGTTGTTTAAAATTGTCTTCTTTAATAATAGTTAACTTGACCAGAGACTGGAGATGGGAACGAAAAAAACAAAAACAGAAAAAAAAACTGCTTTAGCTGAGCCACGTTAGCTGTGGAGCTGACTAGGGTAGCAACAAATTCATGTTTTAGATAGTCAGTTTTTGATAACTTGGTGTGTATCATTCATGTAAAAAAAACTAAACTCTGTTTTACAGTTTTATGGGTGGTGATCCACTTTAATGAAAGCCACTGTTTAATACTTTACATTTGTTTCTTTAAAAACCCAGAGTGATGTTTGTAAATAAAGAGAGGAGTCACTCTGAATGTCATCAGAGTCTTTATACAGGAGCAATGCTCGCAAAAGAATGTCCAAGTTTGTTTTGTTTTTTTGTTTTTTTTACAGAGTTTTGGGTTTAATGTAAATATGTTCCAGGATAATCAGATAGCATTTCATGTCTTCATGAGGAATTTGTTTCTTACTACTGCTGTCATGATGGATAAAAATCACTGTCTTCTGCACGATGATTGAAAGCCACCATTCTGATCAGGGTGTAGGATTTTTTTAGGGTGAACCTGCTTTGTAAAATGAAAGGAAATGAGGGGCCAAAAAAAAAAAGGACGCTGAGAACCGCAATGACCCCCCGCCCCCCGTGCCTGGTGGTCAGCTGAACACTTTCCTCGGGTTGCCTTGTCACCATTTAGACAAATGCAGTATACTCTGGAGTAGGACTGCATTGCCATTGAGTTTTGATTGTGATGCCATGTGGAGCAGTCGATTTTTCTGCAGTCATGTACTTCTCAGCTCTGCCTCAGAAATCACCAGCCCCTGAGATTTCTTTCTTTTTTTTTTCCTCCCTCAGTTCACTCTTTATTGAATGTAATTTTACCACTGCCTGTTTTGGCCAAACCTTAATAGAGCTCACCTCTGCTATAACGTCTGCATACATGCACTGCAGGGATATTACTTTGAATAAAGTGCATTCCTTACAAGCATACATGGTTCATTGTTCCAATATCCACCACAGCTCAGAACAGAGGTGATTAAAATTCCAGGATGTTGAGCTGGCGGCATCTCCGGACTTTCTTAGTCTCCGAGTTTAGATTGTTTTACTCGTTTACAGTGAGTTGTTACCACATATGAAGCTGGCTGTAGAGACGTTTTAAGTCAGCACAGGTATGAGAGTCTCTGAAAAAGGCTTTTAACAATTTTGTGCCATTGGTTTTTATTAAAGTTGTGAAAATGTTGAAGAAAGGTTGCACTGTATGTGAAGAAAGTGACTGCTGCAGTTAAAAAGGATCTGTTTCTGGGGTTCAACTTGGGCTGGGTATGGATTAGTGTGTATTATATATACAAACAAATTTTTAGGACACTTATTTAGTGTCTGTTTGATATAAAAAAAAGTTCTGTATTAGACTTTATCAATTGTTTTGGTGCCATTTTTCACTTAAGGTGTATATACATGATGTTTTGATGGATTTTTTATTTTATAAATAGTTTTCCCTTGTGTCCAATTGGTCAGAAAATGTAGACTGGACCCCTGTGTCTAAGTGTGTCCAACAGGAATTTAATTTTAGCATCTCTATGATTTAACGAATTGATTCATAGAAGTATTTCTCTTCTTAATTAGTGCTGAGGGTGTGGTCCTTTGTTGAGACTATAGGTATTTCATGTTAATAGTTTATAAAGATAGTATGGGCTAACACCGAATGAAGTTAAATCAGATTTTTAAAATAGTTTAAAGAGTCTGCATATTTTTTTCTTCTATGTAGTTTAAGCATTGAAGCTTGCTGCTGCAAAAAGTTAGAAAACTTGCTTTTTAAAACTATATACAATTACATACGACTGGACTCTATACTCACTTATCCTATTTTTCCATCTGGCAACAATTCGGCTTACCAAAAATTGTAGTTGGTTTAGTATAAATAATTTTAACTTTTAAATAAAAGCCTTTTGGATCATTTCCAGATTTCTACTTCCCTAATCTTTTATTGCAGTAGTATGGTAGGATTTACATAAACAGCACTGCAGAATCTTCCTCCTATATATCTGGTGTTAGCAGCATACATAATTTGATTACCAGCTATCTACCCCTTTTTATTTTAGGAATTACCTTATTTTTTTAAATTTAAGATGCCAGATTTTACTCACAGATTTTTCATGCTTACATATTCGACCAAAGAGCAGCTTAAACATGGCTGCAATCACCCAAAGCAAAAGTATTGAGTTGGTGTTCATTAGAAAATGAGGTAACACTGACAGGAAATAAAAATTAAACAGAGCTTGGAAATCAGAGAAATGCTTAGAGGGGTGTGCCCACAGGCAGGATGCAACATTTGTACAAATGTATAATATATGTTTAGAGAGCAGCTTCTTTTATGAAGAACTGCCTACAAAAAGTTATTTTAGTGCTTTTGATAGGGCTTACTTGTTAAAGTTTTAAGCGTCCAAAGAATTTACTTTTAAGTCAGATTTCATGTTTCACCATCAGTCCTCCTTTTCTGACAGTTTTGGCATCAGTGAGAAGAACATTGTAGTCAAAATTAGACTCTTTGACTATTTTTAAAACGGTTGATGTTGTTTCTATGTATTCATGACAGTGAGCCAAGATGATATGTGTTGATGCAGTGTCAAACCATCACTGGGATGAGGGCCCAATGGGAAGGTATTTGACCTGCATGGTGGATAGTTTCAAAAAAACATATTTCCAAATATTGGAACTTATCCTACTTATGGGAATTCGACAGTAAATAATAAGGATATTTAAGTCTTCCATCTATGTTTTTCTTTCGTAGTATTTTGGCTGATCAGTGCCCAATAAAGCACAGTAAACTAATCATATGACAATGAATAATTCAGTGAATTACTTAAATGATAGAGAGAAAAAAAATCCTTCATCACATTGATGTAAAATTTTTTAAACAGGAAAGTTTTTCCCAAAATTGGATATAACAAAGAAATAGATGGATATGGCTTAAGGTTTGCTAAAAACCAATGTATACCCAAGCATTGGTTTCAATGATTAGCATTATTATTCAATTCTAATAATTTTTGCATCATATATTTCTTTTTTAGGGGATGCCAGAGAAAGCGTTGGGTTGACCGGAGTTTAATCTAGATAATCTGAAGTGCTGATCTGTTGGTCTACTAGATAACAAACTGATACTAAAATGTCCCTTCAATCAGTTGAAAAACAAATCAGATGTTTGATATAGTTATAAAAATTAAAACATTGCCCATTATGATTACTTCATCATCACCAATAGACTTCATGGATATTTATTCTTATTCAATATGTAAAAGTTGAAGTCAATTTAAACCGAAAGGCTGAAAATGTTACATGTCTAATATTAAATATTAAATAAAAAGATTTATAGGGTTTAAAGTTTTAAATTTAAGAAAATTATATTTTAAATTGAGCTAATGCACAATGAGAATATTGTATGTCTATGCCTAGTAGAAAGAGTATCTGATGTTCTCACTCCTTATGTATGAGAAGCAGTAACAAGATGATTTGTTTGCCATCCTTTTTTTATTATTTTTAATGGAATATACCCAGCCCCAGTCAGTTTAAAGAACCCCAGTTATAAGACTAAAGAAAATGAGCTATGAAAAGGTTTTTGCAGGCTGCAGGTTTTCAGCTTTGCTGCAGGGTGTTAAAATGGCTGAGATTGTAACTGCATCACACTGAACGTGCTAAAAGCCCTACACATATTGTACATTTGTACTTTCAGTTACACAGAGCATGCAGAGTTCAGGATTAGGACTGAGTCTTAAACTGTGGTTGCTGTGTTGTCCTGCAGATCATTGACATAAGTGTTGTAGAAGTCAACTGTGCTTTAAGGTTTTTTCTTAGCTCTATTCAACTTTGTTTAAAATCTTCTTTAAATGCATGCTTGTGAACCATCTTAGGTTTTAGTGTAGCATTCAGCTGTTCCCTTTTGTCTTCTGGCAATCTTATTCTTACATAATAACATTGTGCCAAATTCCCCTTAAATCGTGTGCCAGGTAGATAAAAAGTGGAATATTACAGGCGGGACTTTTTGAGAACCAACATTTCTTTTTGCTGCTTTTTTTGTTTCTGTCCACTTAAAGGAACTTTTTTGCCATTGTCAAAGACTGGAAACGGTATGAAAAATTGGCATCAACTTGAGAGAGGATACAATTTTGACACTTTGATAAAGTTGTTCCACTTTAAACCTGCTCTTTTCCTGTTTTTTTCTCTTGAGGCCTACTTTACAGATTTTGGTTTGATTCCCTAAGGACCGTTTCTGGACCTGAACTATCATTTTGTTTTATTTCATTTTTCCCATCTGCAGCTACTTGCAGCTCTGTGTGGTAGAATGTTCTGTTTCACTTCCAGCAGCCTTAGGATGAGCTTGATTTTTCTATTATTTAGTGAATTTTCTTCTTCTTACACTTGAATGATATTTAAATGGATGATTTGTATGATTTGAGCTGTTATGTCCTTTTTTTACCATGTGAATAAAATTGTTAAAACATACCAAAGTGTTGAGTTTTATTTCAATCATTGTAAAACTGTTAAACACACACATACATTTATGTAGAGAGTATATATTCTATTTCTTACTTGTTTATTCATCAGGATGTAGATGAGGGGGTTAATGACAGTGCTGCTCTTGGCCAGAAGTGAAGGAACCACGCTGGCGACAGGACTGATGATGTTGGGGGGGCCAAATGTCGCCATCATGGCCACGACACCATACGGCATCCAGCACAGCAGGTAGCAGGCTGCTGTGGTCAGAACCATAAACAGTATGTGGTACTCTCTCCTTCTGGCTGCCGTCTTCCGGACCTTCCCAACCTGTTCAGACGACCACAGAAAAATGGATCATACTTACTTTTATCTAACATAGACATGATTTCAGGAATAGCAACAAAAAAATTAATTCTTTTAAATGAATTTTGAACAGCTTTTGTGTTTTTTATTAATTAGTTCAGCAAATATGCAAACAAATGTAATTCATTAGTGTCCTTGAGGAGCGACCCTGTTGAACATCTTTTCATATTTTGTCATTTAATATTCACAAGCTTCATTTTATTTGAGAGGAATTTTATTTGTAGACTAAAATATACAATGAGTTATTGTGAAATGAAAATAAAATAATCCATGTTCTTTAGATGTTTTCTAATAAAAATAGAAAAATGTGGAGTGTTTTTATTTTTTAGCCCTCTTTAAATAAATACTGTCAAATAAAATTCAGTGCAACCACCTGTCAGTCAAGTCAAGTCATCCAATTAGTCAATAAAGTCCACTTGTGTGTAAACCTATTCATTAATAAGACCCGCTTTTATAGATCTCTATTAAGCAGGCGGCATTATATTAATCTGGAAAGTATGTTCCAGTCTGAAATTATAAAATCAAATCAAACAAGTATTCACAGCCTTTACTTAATGATTTATTATTCTACGTTATGCAGTATTTGCAGCATGAAGTATTTTTGAATTTGATGCCACAAGCTTAGCACAACTATTTTAGAGAGTTTCTTCTTTGCAGAACTTCTTAAGCTCCATCAGGTTGGATGGGAAATATCTGTATACAGCCCTCTTCACGTCCCTCCAGAGAAGCTTGGTCTGATTCAGTTCTGAACTCTGCCAGGGCCACTTCAGGAAATTCACAGAGTGGTTCTGATGCATTTCTTTAAGCTCTAGGCTTTGAGCCATTGGTGTTGTTTTTTTTTTCCCATTGTGCTTTGAAGGAGGTTTTAATCCAGGTTTCTGTATTCATGATGTCCAAACATAACGGCTGTCGTTCACACTTAATAACTACAATATTCATCACATCAGACCAGAGAACCTTGTTTTTCATGATCCCAGAGTCCGTCAGGAGCTTTTGGGTAAACTCCAGACAGGCTGCCACGTATCTTTTATTAATGAGAGGCTTTCAATGTGCCAGTTTGCCAAACAGGATTGATTGGTAGATTGCTGCAGAGTTGGTCATCTCTGAGACGGGTACCATGGACTTCTTGGTCACCATCCTGACTAAGACCCTTTTAAATCTGTCACTCGGTTCTTCCCTAATTCTTCCCTAATAATATCCAATCAACTAAATTGATACAGGCAGACTCTATCCTAGATGATAAATAGAAACAGTATGCACCTTGGCTCACTTTTAGGATTCACATAGGTTGGATATCTTAGTTTAGCTACAGAATAGTTAATATGCAAAATGTTTGGCGCTGTGAATACTTTGGCAATGCATTTCATTTGAAACTAAAATAGGAATATACTACTGCCGAAATTTTATACAGGTTGAGATCATGGAACAATAGTAAAAGGATGAAACTGTCACAGCTCACTGCTTAGTTTAACTGAAATGTGGGCAGGGAGAAATTCTTCATGCCCTTCAAATATTGTGGAGAGGAGAGCTAACATTGAACTACACTTCAAACACAATCCCTGTGGTAAAACCTGTTGCTGCAAATGAACAACTTTAAACATTTTCTAAAAATGCAGAACTTATGGAATAGTCTTCATCAAAGCATTTTTTGGATTGGCTTTATCTAAATCAAAGACCTACATTTGATGAAGAGAAGTTGGCAAGAAGTAAAATTTACTATTCAGTTGCTTTTTTTTTAGCCTTCTAGCAAAGAGTTTTAGTTTCTTATGAGGTTGCAGGAAAAAAATACAGAAACACCGTTCCAGTTTTTATAACCTATAAAAAATATTGTTCCGACAATAGATATGGGCACATTTAGGTAAATTACTGTTTCCCTGCAGCCTTTTCTTTTCTAAAAAAGATAGATCCATATCTGGTGGACTTAAATAGCATGATCCTATTTCTTTAAATACATGATAGCTTTACTGTTTCAAGTTCTATTCACACACCCCTTGTATGAATATACATCATAAATGTTAAGAAAAAAAGTAAAAAATTAAATGTTAAAATGCTTACTATACCTTTTTAAGATCAGCTGTAGCTAATGTATAGAAAAGCATTAGTGCTATAATTAGTAGGTTTTATTACACATTGGATTAGTTTCCCGACTAAAGAAGTATGCCTTGTTTTTCCTCATCCTTATCAGAGTTTGACACAGTCATAAATAATTATTTCTATAACCTTTTAAATGTTATTATTTAAAAGTACCAATAGATTTGTTGGGTGTTTTAAAAACAGTTTATTAATTATAGTTTTCATGTTTGACTCAAACTAATTGGGTCCTAAAACCAAAAAGGGCATAAAAATGTAAAACCAGGTTTAAAAAGTCTCTTTCTTTACTGTAGAATAATTCAGTCCAGGTTTGACCAGTAAAAGTGTTTCTGATTCTGAATTACAGTGAGTCAGATGTGTTACAGAATCATTAAAAACAGTAAAATTGTCCTTTAAATCAATGCCAATTAGATTCTCCAAACCCATACCACCCACAGCACGATTTCCAAAGCAGGGAATTGCAAAACAACAGGGGTCACCTACTCACCTGCTGAATACACAAATAAGCAACAGAAATATCTTCTGTTTGTGACTCACAAAACTTTTTTTGGCTACAAACTCGTTAGCAACTTCAGTGACGTGACTCCCCTGCAGGGAACTGCAAGGTTTTCTGATATAGAGATAAACATCAGCTAGGAGATGAGTACCAACTCCTTTAACCAGGAAGGAGGAACATTTCAGAGCAAGTATAAAAATATTACTTTTCTTATTGCTTGCCGTAGAAGACAGCATTAGTGGAGAATCATTATTGCAGAATGTTATCCTTGGTATACATATGTAAAAGAAAACCTTGAGAATTACCTTCCGCTGAAAGGACCTCGATATTTTAGCCATTAAAAGCAAAAGATGGTTCAGCACAAGGTGAAACTAGTGATGAGGCGAATGAACAGAGACACCTCTTTAGCCTCAAGCAAACATCTTAAAATGTTGAAATAGTGTTCAGCAAAGAAAGCTAAGGCCAATTACATGTGATGTAGCCAAAGGACATGTATAAGAAGTCTTTTAGTGCCTCTCGGATACAAAATAATTAGACAGATTTCATTTCTTAATGTTTCAAACATGGGAGTATCATGATATCTGTAAGGAATAGAACATTCAACGCTGATAGAGCCATAGGTTGGTACATTTACTTTGAGTTTAAACTGAAGGGAGTTGGATGCAAGAAGAAACTGGTGGATTATTGGAAGTGTTCTATTTTCACAACTTAAGTTTTTGCCATTAGGAGACAAAATGAAATAAATCTTTTATGTCAAAACTCTGTCCAAACTTGCTTCTTTAATTATTCAGGTGGAACATCAAGTCCACAAAAAGACAGAAAAGATCTCCTCACCGACTTACAGCAAAAACATTGTGACAACTGTCAGGTTGCAATTAAGATGATGAGATATATATTTTAATCCACTCATCGCTTAATTGACATCCTAAATACAGTTAGAAAAACAACACTTGGTCTTGAGTAAATATGAAAATATAAGGCTGTGTATCATTAGCACAGCTGTAGAGTAAAATCTGATTAAAAAACAAAAATAAATATAGGTAGAGCCTTGGTTATGGCTAAAATTTATATCAATATGCATTTCTTAATTTCCGTTGAAACGATATAAGAATGTCCACAAAAGATGGCTACACAAACTTATGACAAATATTTTGCAATATTCATAACAATCCTCCAACATAACATTTAAGAAATATTAGCTCTGAAAAACAAAGACACATAAAACTACATGAAAACCTGGGACATCAGTCACTGATAAAGGCTATATTTATAGACTTTCATGTATATTGAAATATCAGAAAAGTATAATTGATGTGGAATTAAACCATACCACGATATATATTGATATTGAAATATTTTCCAGCTCTAATCTAAGGAGAAAGCTAAAGATTAGGATAATCTTGGTCAGCAGCTTTAAAGGTTTAATTTTTGTAAATCCCCAAAATCCATATAATGTTGACAAAGCTTTTTTGAATTTTTATCTTTACCAAACTATTAACAAAAACAACTATATGTCATGATTCCGGGTCCTCCTGGTCCTGTTTGGAGCTTTTGCTCCTGGGCTGCTTCACCTCTTCCTTCCACTAGGTGACGCTGCCAGGTTGGAGCGCGGTGTGGTGGTTCCTGCACAGCTGTCCTCAATCAAGGCCGATCAGTTGCAGTATAAGAGGAGTTCCAGTCAGATGGTCGGCGCCGCGTGTTATGCCAACTTTGGAATCACTAAGCCTCCTGAGTGTAACTTCTCAGTGTCTCCTTGTTGTCAGTTTCTACAGGAAACTAACTCCCTTGTGTT
>JAUZNJ010014190.1:0-17627 GCA_034780135.1 Jordanella pulchra
CCGTTGCAACCTTCTGCAGTTGTTGGGGGTCTTTTAGAAATGTGTGCTTGAATCTGTGATTATGCCAAGACTAATGTAAGTTGTTACCGTTTGAATTCTGACAAAAACAAACAAGTCAGGCTAATTTCACTGTAGTGACACTGTAGTAAGTTAGCATGCTAACGCTATCGAAACTGCTAACGTGAGCATTTTAAACTGTGAGCTGTAATTTTAGTCACTAACACCCAGTTTAGACTGGAACAATGTGTTCAGTTGAAGGTGAATCAGTTTTAGCGTTTAGGACAATTGTGTTGTTGTCATTGTTTGTCTTCCTGGGCAAGCAAACAAGCAGCTATCAAGAGCCCTTTGCTTATTGTCATGAAGCTGGAGTTGAAGATGCCATCATACACCTGCTTTAACAAATCATATGTCATTTAGACAGGGGAGACACCACTGTGAGGATAGAGCTGTTTGATTTTTCCTGTGCATCTAATAAGATACAGCCTGATTTACATTGCCAGAAACTCTAGAAGAGTCAGTGGAATCATCAACAACTGCCAGAATCAAAGACTAACAGACAGACTACAGTCTGTGAAACTAGGTAGTCAGCAGCACAGGAGCACTACAGTTGACTCTGCAGTCATAGGATGCATTAGAGATGGACAAAAAGCTGAGTACAGGGAGCTGGTAAACTGTTTTTTGACAGTGTGGAAACAATCAGCTGATCCTAAATGTGAACACAAGTGACTGTAGATTTCACAAGAAGCAAGAACAATTAAAGTGTTATTAAGATCATTGGAAAAGCAGTGAAGGTGGCAGAAAAATATAAATACCTCATTGCTTAACTGGACAACTGTCAATTGCAGATGCAACTGTGAAGTCATTTACAAGAAGGGACAGGGCAGACTGTACTTCTTAAATAAGTTTAGGTCCTTAAATGTTCCCAGAGAGATCTTGCACATTTTACCAAAGTCTGTAGTGGAAAGTGTGATATCTTTTGCCATCATCTGCTGAAGTAACAGCACCAGAGCAAATTACTTAAAGAAACTCAACCAGGTGATTAGGAAGAATGGTTCTATTTAAGGAACTTCTCTCTGGTAATAATTTCACATGGAGGAATTCTTTGACAACCTTCAGAAGACTGTTAACAGCAACAGAAAGTCTTCAGTCAAAGCAAGACGGACAGCTACAGAAGATCCTTCCTGCCCACAGCTACGGAAATATACAAGGTGTCTCTCCAGCATTTATACGTAATTAGCAGCTTCCCTGACGTTACTCAGAGCTCAATCCTTGAACTACTGACAACAGTAACTTTACTTCATGTAGTGCTGTAAATAAAACATGTTGAATTAGGATTATTCATATAACACAAACATCACGTAGGTTTTCACCAAGATCATTTTTTGGATGCATACCTCGTTTATTTCGCTGCGGCTTCTTTGGAGAGCTTCAAATGTTGCCTCCTTGGCTCTGGCCCTGACTGCATGCCCACCATGACCTCTTTGCCCCCTTCATTCTCAGATACATTCACTATCTTTGGTCTATATAAAATCTACATCCTACACATATTATAAGATATTATTTATAAAATGATCTATGTAAACAAACCTCATCATCACAACACAACATAGGTAAAGCCATTTGGTACCATGGCTGCCTCTGTATTGTTGAAGTGGGAGAATCTGTGAGAGGAGCAGTTCATGTCGCTGAGGTCTGCAGTCTGACCATTAGATGTCGCTGAAAATCACACACTGTAGCTTTACTGTCCCTACAGTTGGACATTGCACAGCTTTTTTTTACATTGTCATGTTAGCATTTAAATGCTTGGACACTGGTTGATATTTACAGTCACCTGTTACAGATGGCTCCCAATGCTGATGGAGTCCCTTTGTCTCATTAGCTGCATCTCAAAGGAATTATTAAAGGATGAAACCTGGCTCCTTTCAGATAAAAAAAGAATGTCGAGTCCAGTTATTCGTGTCAGTTTTATTTCTGAAAAGAATAGTATACACAGTTCAGTTAACAATGTTTCATTTTTTATCATACTTAGGTCTATTAAAAATATAATCTCTAACATATAAGGTCTTCAAGGATGGCCCAAAAGGCCCCAATTGGTCTTTTTCTAGTGAGGTTAAACATAATGCCATGCTGAAGTTCATTCCCATGCCCATATTTTTACAAGTCCAGTGGTTTCATCCGTAAGATACAGAACCATCTAAACAGATATTACTAAAGTATGACCTACAGAGAAAAGATCTTGTTTTGCAGTTAGAGAGTTGCAAACTGATTGCAGTTTCTTTCACTGCCACAGATTGAAATTGAGTACCTGAGCAAGGCATTTGTTCCCAAAGTAATTACCAATCTGTGTATGAATGTGTGCATGTTTGTGAATAAGCCTCAGAAGTGAAGCATTTGGAATGCCTAATACTATATAGAAATGCTATGATTTCCTCATAATTTAAACCTTAGTTAATATATTATCCTCAGTCCAGAGTCACTATATGATAATATTAACTGTACTCAACTTATCCTAGAATCTTGAAAAGTACACTAAACATCAATCTGTTCTCAGTTTACAGTTGTTAGGTGACCTTTCATTAGGAAAGTGAGATTAAGAGCTTAAAAGTCAAATTATTATAACGCAAGGACAGAAGAAACAAAGGGTAAATGCATACAGTATAAACCTTGGATTTTAAAGATGTACAACCCAAATAATTTCAATAATTAAGTTACATGAAAACAGGAGCGCCATATTCACATAACATGTGGCATAATGTCTGGACTCAGAGCTTTTAAATGGAATTAAGGTCCGCTCTTTACAGTAATGGGAACAGTTACAGTATACTACAAATCGCAGTCGATATGTTGGTTTAACTTTCAATGAGTGCGTGAAATGGTGAGTCTATGAGTAAAAGTTTGAATATGACAATACCTGTCTGTGTCTCTTGAAGAGCACTAAATATTGCTAGTAGCTGGCATTTACTGGCTTGTAAGGTCATTTTTTAGCTGAATAATTTTATTTACAAAGCAGCTTGTTATGTTTTAGCCAGTTCAAATCACTGTCTTCAGAATGTTTACATGCCTTTAAATTATGCTGATACTGACATAGGCTTTTACTTATAGTCAGAATCAGATAGTATTATTAATTATAAAATGTTTTTATTCTATTGCAAACATTCCCCTTTTTACATCTGAATTTTATCACTATAGAGTAAACAAGGTTCACATACCTTCCCATTAAAGAAATTGATAAGTTCACACTAGTAATTGAAATAACACAAAACTGAAAAGCAAAACTAAATAAAAAACACTAAATAATAATTTAGTAAAATAAAAATTTTGTTTAAAAATGATTGTTAAAAAACAAACTGTCCCAGGCACAGGATGAATGCATCACTGTTACGTTAATTGTGCTCTTTACATGCCCATTTAGGATTTGAATTTGTACATGCATGGTTCTGTGTCTGCATTGCTAATTGATTGACTGGTTCATTTTTTTCCATGACCTTGGAAGGATAAGCTGGAAAGGAAAATAGATGAATGGATCAATGCAGCACTTATACAGTAGTTTTATCCCAGTAGTGTAGTATAAAATACATACTAGTATGGGTTCTAGACAGTTGATGAGCATAACCTGTATATATATCTATATATATATATATATAGATATATATAAATAAACATCACAGATGGGTGGTAGCTAGTTACATTCATTAAATTAGATTTACTTAAGTAACATTTTGAAAATAATAAATATGATGAGGTCTCAATACTCCTAAATGAGTAAAATGCCTGGCTACTCTACCCATCATGAGTAACTTCATACAATGAAGAACGGGATTGCTTTTAAAAAAATCTGCACTAGAGAGACAAACACAGTTAATAAGTCAGACTTCTGGTTTTACACCATCTTCTTTGTTTTAATCTTATTTGTTATTTGTGATGCTGCTGTATCATTTGGAGGTCAGGTGGAAATACAGCAAACATTTTTCTGTATAATGTTACTGAAAGCAACTTATATTCTCACCTACATACATAACATACTATAAATAATGATATTGGAGACTTTATAGCAAAAAAAATCTTCCGCCTGATATTATTGTTTAATTAGTGAATGTTACTGATTTGTTTTTAATATAATTTCAACATTTGCAAATGACAATATGGTTTGTAATTAAAGATATTTTAAAAACAATAAATCAGATGCACTGATCAGTTATTTAGTAGTCGTCTCGGGTTTCCTTTTTTCCAATTTTCCAATACTTCAGTACAATTTTTGGGTACTCTCCCCACCTTTGAAAAACATATATGGTTCATTTCAGATGCCTCTGAAATATTCTTTAATATTTTCAAATGAACTTGCATAAATTTAAATTTTGGAAAACACAGAGTCAGATGAAAAAAAATCGATTAAAGAGCTGCATAACTCCTATATTGTTATGTAGCATTTTGATCTTGGCATGGTAAAGTCCCCCGCCTCTTGGCCAATCATAGCTGACATCCAGCAGAGATATTTTATGATATAGGCGATGGATGGCTGGCTGGTTGGCAGGTTGGATGGACGGATCGATGAATAGACCAATATACGTTTTAAACAACATTTTAAACTGCACAAAACAGTTATGCAACGCTGCCACATAGTGGGCAAAATCTGCAAGTATCGGGTAATAAAAATGTATTCTTTATTTAAGAATTCATTCAAATGGAAAATTTGCATTTTACTTTTTTACAACATACTTTAAGAATTAAATTATAGATATAGCCTATAGGCTACCAGTATTTCTTTCTATCGTTACCCCAAAGAATTAGGTGAAATTAGGTGAGGTTAAGTTAGTTCATACTCAAAGTTAACTCATCTTCACGTAAATGTCAAGTACGCAATAGAAAGAAACTGTAAAAAAAAGAAAACAAACCCTTTTCATTCGAGAAATGGCGGTTCTTCTATTCACGTTAATTAAGCTCAGACAGGAAATTATGCGTGTTTGCACACACACGCGCGCGCGGGCGCACACACATAAGTCTGCACCTCCTCGTCAGCCTCTCATCATCACTGCTGACAGGAAGAAGCGCTCTTCTGAGTCTTTTTTGGAGGTTCTATTTGAGCTGCTGCTAATATTTCAATCGGATCCCACCACAACTGTAACTCTACTCCCTTCACGTTTTTGCATTCTTATGCGCACAATTTAAAAAAGTGTAAAAGTTTGAAAGGGAACCGGTGGAAAGGACTCAGTGTTGGGAGAAAACTGAATCAGTGAGAGTTGGAGATGACTTCTGGCGAAGAGTTGGGGCAGGACATAAGCCAAGCGGAATTAGACTTTTCGGACCTGTTTCTCTACAGCACATCGGGAGATTTTCCCGTTGGATGCGTTAAAGGTATTTCTAAAGCCTTCAGTGTTTCCGTAGTTTATTTATTTAACCAAACAGTTTAAGTCATTACATTTTATGCTGCCTCAATTTTATTTAAAATTATATGTGCAGATGTGTTTTTCTGAATTGAAATAATTGCACAAAAGTTAGGCAGTATTGCTTCTTTACAGTTATTTTAATAACGGTTTATTGAGCCTGTACAGTATATCCTAAATAAAGCTTGGAAAGTTAAGTTTAGGCAACTGGACATGAAGTTTTCTAGAAGATGTTTCACCTTTCATCTTCAGTTCTAACTGTAGCTGGAGAGCGCTGGGATTATATACTGTAGGTGTGCCATATAGCTTGGCGTGCCTGTGCCATATATTTCAGTGCTCACCAGCTACAGTTAAAACTGAAGAAGCCTCTTGGGTGTTGAGGGGAAACGTCTTCTAGAAAACTTCACACCCAGTTGACTAAACTAAACTTTCTAAGCTTTACCATGGCATGGATGAGACAAAACCTTCACAGACACGATAACCTAAATAAAATAGCACAACCAGGTGGTTAGAGGTAGCTATTCCTTAACTATTCACCAACTTGGTCGAATATAGATTGTTTTTGTGAGTTTGGAGTTTCTAGTTCAAATTGAGAAGGGACCTCTAAGTAATACTAAAGCAGCTCCCTGTTATGGAATATGATCATAATTGTCTTAAGTGTATCTTTTGCTTGGTTACTAACAGATGACCCAGGTTCTCTGCTTCAGAATGACAGCCAGCCCCCCTTGCTGGTGGTCGATCATCACACCACAAACATCTCCAATTTGGCCAATTCAGCACCCAATCAGAACACCTTCCCTCAAAGTCACACCTCTGACAACCTATCAGGGGCTGTGTTTGAGTGCCTGGGCCTAACATCAGGTGCCAGTAACATCCCTGCTCCCAGCCCGAGGATTGAGATCACTCCATCAGGTGATTCGCTCAGCTCTCATACTCTGGAGCCAAGCCCTGGCTCTAAAGCTTTGGGGGCCTACAGAGAGTGTGTTAGCCCTGCTAGTAGTAACTCCTCCACAGGTTGGCCGGCAGATATCTGCTCTCCCTCGAACTCACCAAGTGTCTCCCCACCTAATGGTGGCAACTATGGCATCTCTTGCTCTGCCTTGGACCTGTGTCCAGGCTTGCAGAGCATCCATACTTCCTCTGCACACTCCTCTCCCGGAGCATCTCCCCGCAACAGCATCACAGATGAAACCTTCCTGCAGCCGCATCACCAGCGCAACACCTCCCCACTTCCCCACCAGCGTTCTCGACCCACATCACCACAAGGAAAGCGTTGTCTGGACCAGACCCACTCCCGCCAGGGGGGCACACCCGTCAAGCAGCGCTCCCGGAGTCCCAGTCCCATCCCATCACCCCATGAGCAACAGAAGCCATACTACATTCACCAATATCAGACCCAAGCTGATTTTCAGCCCCATGTTCAGGCAGCACCACGGGCTCTGGAGGAGATGTTGAACACTCTCAGTTCAGACTTAACCAGAGATGCACAGCACCTGAGACAGGACTGTGTGAATGAAGACAGGCTTAACTGGGCTATTGAACATGAGTGGATAACCAGATTTGGAGCTGACGTCAAAACTGAGCACTACTTTCTGCCTACTGTCTGGCCTCCCCCTCAACCAGTGCATCAAGCTACAGGCTCCCTGTTCAGGTGCTTTGTTTGACCTCTTTACTTGGTTAAAGGAAAATATTCTATATACCAATATAAGCAAAAGAAGGTAGTAGTGAGTTTAATGATGTTAAATGTTTGTAATACATCTTCCTCATTCCCACAGTGGTCTCTCTGTAGCACCCCTTCCCTCCCTAGAGTGGGCATTGCCCTCTCAGTCCGGCCAGTATGAGCTACTTATCCAGCAGCAGCCCCGTTCCCACCATAGAGCTCATTATGAGACTGAGGGCAGCCGAGGAGCTGTGAAGACACCTAATGGAGGCCATCCAGAGGTTCAGGTGTGTATGTGCCAATGGAAGTCAAGACTGAGACAGAAAGAAAGGTACTTTTCAATTTGTAGATTCCCAGGAGAAAAGCAAAAGAGGTAGTGAGAGGTTGTAAATGTGAACGGTAGTTTCTGGTTTCGTGTTGATATAAAGCTAACAGCCATGCAAATAAAGAACTAACCCCTGCTTCTCTTGGTGATAATGTTTAAACCGAAATGAATGTAGGTCGGGCAACAAGTATGTTAGCAAACAGACAAATATTGACTCAAGATTTTGTTTACTGCCGTACTGAGATAAAATAATGGCTTATTGTTGGCTTTCCAGGCAAAGGGACACAGGCCTATGTAAAGCAGTGCTGAATTCTCTTCACTGTGTTATCCTGGCTGTAACAGTCTACTATAGTATAACATGTTGTGTTGTCTTCTGAAGCTTGTTGGATACCAAGGCACAGCTCCAGTGGGGCTGCAGGTCTTTATTGGCACTGCAGACGAGAGGCTCTTGAAACCCCACGCCTTCTACCAAGTTCACCGCATCACTGGGAAAACCGTCACCACACCCAGCTTGGAAAGGATGATCAATGGGACGAAGGTTTTGGAGATCCCTTTGGAGCCAAAGAACCACATGAGAGTGGTGTAAGTAAAGTTGGCGAAAGACAACTTGAACCAAAAGGGAAAAAAATCGAACTTTAATTTAAAGTATTGGCAAAATGAGAACCCATCTTTGTATTTCAATTACCTGTTACCTCAGAGGTATCTCAGATCTGCAGAAACCTCTGTGTGAGTCTTTGCATGTGTAACCAACCTACAGATGGAGAGATATGTTAGCATAAAGCAGTTTGGGTTGTTTTTGTTGCTTTTTCATTGCACTGAAAGCTCTGATTGTTAAAAAAAATAGCCACAAAACCTTGGCTGCTCAGGAGGGCGGCAAGGTTTTCAACATTTGTTACTCCTAAAACAGGCTGCTGTTAATGCTGACGGAAGTATGAAACGCATCACTTCCTGTGTGTTGGAGAGTTTTTCCAAGAAACACCTATCAGACTTGGTTTGTTTGCAGTAGCAGACATGTCTGATGAGTCACAAAAAATATCTGTAGAAAAAAAAATTTTTGATAGTAAAACAAGGTCAGGATGATCTTTATCCATACCAAGGGGCAAGTGCCGTACAGGAAGCCGAAAACACGGAATCACCAGAATTAACAAGAGTAAAGATGAGATGTTAATAAAAAAAACATATTTTCCAATTGTAATAACTGAATAAATTAAAATAAATAGATTATTATTAGGAATAAGTCAGCTGTTGGGATTCATTTAGTTTTCTTTGCAGCAAATAAAAAATGATAAAAAGAAAATGTCTAAGAAAGTAGACAGCTGTGTTCAACCTTTTATCTCACCCGTGTTTGTTCAGGATCGACTGTGTTGGAATTTTAAAGTTAAGAAATGCAGACATTGAACTGCGAAACGGTGAGACAGACATTGGACGGAAAAACACGCGTGTTCGTTTGGTTTTTCGAGTCCACATCCCTGAACCTGGAGGCCACCTAGTTTCTCTTCAAGTCGCTTCTAGTCCAATCGAATGCTGTAAGACATGTTCTATATATATTAATATATAATTATTTTTACTTTTGTTTTTTTTTGTGTGCAGTGTGTGTAATCATTATAAGGGATCTGCTGCTATGTGTTTATGTTGTCCACAGCTCAACGCTCAGCTCAGGAGTTCCCAGCAGTTGAGAGGCAGGATGTGGACCGCTGCTCCGTTCTTGGTGGTCAGCTAATGCTCCTGACTGGACAGAATTTCACATCCGACTCCAAAGTGATATTTTCGGAGAAGACGCCAGGTGAGAGCTTCTATTTAAGCAAGTAAATGTTTGTTCACTATATCTACCCCAAATTTGTTTTTTTTCTTCTCAATGCTCCCTTTTGTAAAAGAAAATAACGAGAACAATGAAATATGTTTATGAAGGTGGATATTTGCAAACACGCATGTGTAATTTCATGTGTATCTGTAGGTTTGCATGTTCAAAATAAATCTAAATCATCTCTTATGGTGCTAAACTCGAGTCCCAACATGTAAAACCACCATGTTTCCAATGAGCAACAGCAAATAAAAATGTTATGAATATAATATAACACAAGTAAAGTTCGACAATGTGATTAAAATGAATATTGAGTAAAATTCTGTGCATAGACTCAGAAGGAACTGGGTGTGCCAAGAATATTTAGTAGTTAACATACTTTCTAATCGAGTCCTAAATCCTAGCATGGCACTTCTTACTCTCGCCATCAACCTGATTGTATTATGAATTGTGTTTCGAAAATGAATTATTTTACATAAATATTGATGGGCGTTGAAAGACGTTTTTGTCGCTTTGTTTTTTGATTTTTTAGCAGCAGTTCTCATGCGGTTATTTTTGGCTGTAAAATCCTTGGTAGGATTAAAATAGACCAATAATCATAATTTGTGGCCTTGCAGTATCCTGCCCAAATGTGCCCACCTACACCTGTAGTCTTTATTTTTAGATTATTTGCATGTCACCTGGGAAACAACACAGTTACGCACATCCGTGTTCATCCTACACAACGTTGACAAAACAAACCGCATTTTCAAACTATTAACGTTTTGCTGGAAGTGACAACTTTTATTTGTGTTTAAATGGAAAAGTATCACCTCTTTGGCGCACCCCCCTGCCCACACAGATTTGCTTGGCTGCTATGCTGTAGAGCTGGATAGGTACAGTCGGCAGCATGTAAAGCTTCACTGTTGCTTGGCGCGGGGTTTTGTGCAACAGGATGTGGTTAGGCAGGCTGATAAAGATTTAGACCTAGAGCAGAGGCTTTTTTTTGTTGTTTTTTTTTTTTTTCTTTTTCACTGCGTGGGCTGAACAGAGACATGGAGGTAAAAACAGAGGTGGGTATGTAACACTGAAACAAAAAGAAAAAAAAGAAAAGCAACTGCTTTCCACTGCTTCTGAACAAACTTTTTAACATAACTAATGAAATGAGACTAAAAACCCAAACAAATCCAAGTTCATTTTCCCTGATACTTAGTTTAAGTTGTTAATATGTGATATAAAAACACATCTTTTAAGTAGATGTCCCAAAAAGGTTTCCTTTTTATAATAAAGAGGTGTTCAATATTATTACTATTTTTTTACATTAACACAGCCAGGCTACTTTTCTATTTGTACAACCACCTGGTAAAGCAACAAGCTTCTAAGGTCTAATGGTTACATTTGTTTGTTGTTTTTTCTGACTTTCTTACTACAAAGATTTTTTTTAATCATACCTATTTTTTACACACTTTCACTCCAAAGAGTGAGACCTACTTTTCTAGGAGAAAACTCTTGCAAAGATCCAAAACAGGGCCTCTAAAAAATCCTCACTTGAAAATCTGTTGTGTGACTTAGCTCTTTAGGAGGAACCTTGTTGGTAATGAAAAACTATTTTTCTGTCTGTCAAATATATTAAACGTCGGGTCTTTTTTGCAGATTTGACAAAAGAAGAAAGAAAAGGAAAACTGTGTCTTTATGACTGGTTGCTAAATCCTAAAGATCCTCTTATTCTATTATTGTAGCAGCCCTGATACAGTATGTGGCTTATGTTTAGGGACTTTCTATGTCTTGGTTGGATTACAAGTCTCCAGAAATCAGAAATTTCTCTGAGAATATTCATGTACTAAAGTAAAACACTTGAAAGGGGAAATTAAAATGGTTTCAGAAAGGCAAGTTTTTAGGTTAGAACATTAAATTAAAAAACATGTTTGTGAATTACTGTGCAAATATATTTTGATGAAAATAGAAAAATGATTAAAACCACAGCATTTTTCTTCTCTTCTAGATGGAAAACAAATCTGGGAAGTGGAGGCCACTGTGGACAGAGACAAAACCCAAGCTGTGAGTCAGTCAACTTGATGGGTTTGACATGCGTATGTTTTTGCTGGTGCCCTTTTTAAATGTGGATAAAAAAAAAACTTCACTTCAAATAAATTAACCCTTTACTGCAGCAACATTACTGCAGTCTTGAGCAAAAAAAAAAGTCTATAACAGATTCGACATGGCATTTTGGACACATTTATTCACTGATTAAATAGCTTTGGTGCACCTAACATTTAACTGAGGAATCCAGGTCTTCGTGGATTTTCCAATTTATTCATTTTGTTTCATTTTTCTAGAACATGCTGTTCGTTGAGATTCCTCCCTATCGAGACCGAAACATTTGCCAGCCGGCTAAAGTCAACTTCTATGTCATCAACGGAAAGAAGAAGCGCAGCCAGCCTCAACATTTCATCTATACTCCTGTGATAGGTGCGTATCTCTCAGCTCTCAGAAGCAGAAACAGTTTTATTCAACCTGCAAGAATCAAGAACATGTTGAATCATGACCCAGTTTAGCTTAGTTGGGTTATGAAGACAGTAGTTTCTGCAGACAGAGACAGATATCTGCAAAAATGTTGCTGAGAAAATACATAGAATTTGATAAAATTTCAAAATGAATGTAGCTTACAACGTTTGTTTTATTTTACTCCTCCCATACTCAGTCAAGGGCAATACAGGAAATTGCAACACTTGATCCAGATTAAATTGAAATAGCATCAATCTAAAAATAAACAGATATAAGAACCTTCCTTTTTATGTTGCTGTGAGAAACCTGATCACAGCCTGATCAAAAGGACTATTGCTGTTTGCAGCAACCAGCAGACAGAGTAAACAGCTCATTCTGGGAACAAAAGGCATGTTTGTATTTAAGGGGAAAAATCTGTCACTCAACTGTTCAAAGAAAATCTAAAAATCTTTGTCATTATTTGACTATAAGAACACACTTCGGCAAAGGCTAACACCTATAAACTAAAATCTATTTTTACATCTGCCAGGATGTATTAAAAACACAAAATTTCCTTTTAAGATCTTTATCATAAGAGAAGCAGTATCTTAACATTTTCTGAATAATTGGGAGGAGTTTGTTTTTCTGCTGTAAACCATCTAAGTTTTTATTTGTTGGACTGACAAATTTAGGATGAAATAGCTTTTCTTCATTCTTAGAAATTCTAGGTAAATATATTGATAAATTTAACTCTCATTTCTTATTAATCTGGAGACAAAAAGTGGTCGTGGAGTTAAATAACCTTAAAGTCGTTGGTGCTGACTCAGCCTTATCCCAAAGCTGTTGAAGAAACCTCAGCGTTGGCCAGCGTTTTTTTAGTCATAGAAGATGCATCTTCTCAACCCACAGTGACTTAATTTAGCATTGTTGATATGTTGTCACGGCTGCAGTCTCCTTGTTGTGTTTGCTTGTCACCTATCAGTGTACTGGTGTCAGCTATACATTGTCACGTGTTGAATGTCTTTATTTTCTAGCGATCAAAGCAGAGCCTCAGGATGATTACCATCTGGATTCATACAACCGCTCAGATAATCATCAGCAATCTGCCATTTCAATGAAGTCCTATTACCACCACTTGGAGCACGACAGTCATCCTCCGACCTTGAATGTTTCATCAACACTCTACCATCTATCCACTGTAGACCCCAGAGGCCACATGCTACCACCAGATTCTCTTGATGAGCCGGTTTATTATCAGTCCCGAGCTGGTAATCAGGTACATCACAACTCAGTGATGTACCATCCTGCAAACCAGTTCTACAGCAACTGCAGCCCCAGCCTGATGCCCCATTCTGTCCCCGCTCCCAGTCAGTGTGTCAGTGCTCGAACCCCCGTGGCCAAACTGGCCGACGGTCCACAGGTTGGGGATTCATTCGAAGCTTGTTTGGTGTCTAGGCATCAGGGTTTCGTGCCACCTCTGGGAAAGTCGCCACCTTCGAGATATGTTCAAGTGAAGGCAGGAACCCCGGTTCCCCCTGTCGGGCAACCTCTCACCCAGATCGGATCCGCTAAAGGAAACCGTGACAACAAGGTTTCAGAGAAGATAACCATTAAACAAGAGAATCTTAGCTATGCATACCTAGAGGATGGTGAGTAGTAATTTTTACAATCATTTTTAGATTAAACTTTGTCCAACATATAAACACTCAAAAAAAGCTACATTAAAACACATAATTTATAATGTGATTAATAAAAAGCGGGGCTGCCACTCTAGCCAAAGGTTCTTTAACCATGTTACACTTTACATACTGATGCCTTCATTAATCAAGATTTGTTGAAGTTGCAAATTAAAAATAAAAATGTGTTCTACTCACATGTTGTTATTGCAAAAGTCGAACTGGGGTCAAATTTCCGAGGCTCATACAATGTAGAGGACCAATCTGGTTTTATGAAACATCTGCACACCCACTGCTGGTTCTCTGTATATTACAGGTGCTATCTTTGAAGGTGCTTCTCCATTATTTGATTATTTGATCCATCTAAATAACATGTGGTTATTTGGTAAAAGTAACTTGATCTGACCCGTTATTACACATCTTTCCACAGATTATTGTAGCCCAAGTACAAGATTCAGGATCCCCATCTCCTTTGAGCTCACAATAAATAATGTTTTTGGATAAATTATCAGAGATGTTCAATTGCTCTGTTTGTTTTTTTACACTGATTATAGAATTAGATTTGTTGCAAAGATTTTAGATGCATTTTGTATTTTATGGCCAGATACATATATAATTCACTGACAAAAAAACCAAAACTTTTCAGACGATCATTCTTCTCTAGAATCTAATGAATTGATTGGCAATAAGGGAAAAAGGATAGATAACCAAACTGTGTCTAAGAGCTCTGAAGCCAGGGGGATGGGTGTTTGTGGTCCGTTCTGCAATGCAAACTAGCACCGTGCAACTATACATTTGCAAATCCTTCCATGTGGTTTTCTGACGGGCCTCTCTATCCACATTCCTGTCTGCTTCGGTCTCACTCTCACTGTCTCTTTCACACACTTTATGAGTCGTATTGAGAACACCCAGTTTCCCTTTTAGCAAACCTATCATAGTAATCCTAACATTTGTGATTAAAAAGAACTTTGACTGCAGGAGAAAGGTTCTGGTTTGACCTCTTTGGAGGTGGACAGAAACGGGAAGTAAACTGTACATATGCAAATATATGCTGATATGTAAGAATAGTGATAATAAAACCACCCAGTTCTCAATCTGGTCTTTGATACAGAGTAATACTTTATTTTTTTCTGACATGTGATACAGTATGCTGCACATTTTTTATAAATGTTTAAAGGAAAACAGCACAAACCAAGCCAGAGTTCTGTCGGACTTTGTTGTAGCTGCAGATTGTTCTCCACTGACTGTCAGTCATCACTCTACTGTTTTAGGTTTTATTAAATCATTTTATTGGGAGACCTTGGTGACTGAGGTCAAACAGGCGCCAACCACAAACCTCAACATCCCTGGTCTAGTCTATTGAGGGCCGTTTGTATCACTCCCCACCTTTCACTCATCATTTCCTAAATGATCTTTGCCTAGAGCCGTTTCAGCAAAGCAAGATAAGAATGTGGCGACACCTACTGGCAGCATCAACTACAACAGCCTGACCTAAATACTAGGTACATAGATTAATTTTTTGTTTTCTGTTTTCTAGTAAATGACATCATAAGAAGAGACATGAAAGGCCACAGTGGAAACTGATCCTGCACCACTTTAGGGGATCTCAAGATCAGTACTTTTACAGTAAGATATAAAATATAAGCAGAGTGTAACCTGCAAACACAGGACACTTGATGGCAACCTTTTCAGATATATATTACAAGCTGATACAATATTGGTTTGTTCTTTTTTAAGATAGTATGACATTACTGTTGTATTTACCAAGATTAGCCATTTAGCTGTTTAAGAACTTAACAAACAGACAACCATTTCTAAAGATATGCTCTGTATCTATTTTAACCATTTGAATTTTTTCTGTTCATATAATTGTACAATTGCTCTTTTGTGAATGTAGAAACTGTTTGATATTAAATAAATTGTGTTTATATGAATTTTTTTGTGTGTTTGAGTGTAAAGCATGACTACTTTAATCTGAATGGCTAAAACAAAAAGAATGCTTGATAACAGAAAGTTCAAGAACCAAGCACCCTGCTAGCTTAAGGCTTAATTTATGACCCATTAGGGTGTGACATTTTTATTTTCACCTTAGATCCTGCACAAAGTGTCATCTCTCGTCTCAATATAAACAGAATTTGTTGTATTCCTGGTGAGTATTTAAAAAAGGAGCATTTCTGTCTTTTGTGAACACAGACTTTAAAATAATGGTAATAACATAATAACAGACTTTCAGCATGCAGCCCCTTGAGATTACTAGATGGAAAAGAAAATAGGGGGAATATTTGATGTGTACATTTTTTTTATAATCCAGATTACATTTAGTTAATTTTTGTATGTGTACTTTAAAAAAATAACAATTAAATCCTTCCTTTGCGATTTTCTTTACAGAGACATAATAGTGAAAACAAAAGTTAGATACAATAGATAATGAGAAGCAATATAACGGCAACAAAAAAACTAATAGAAAATAAAGCAGAAAAAACAATATTCGCTCTAGCTAATCCAGAATTCATTTTATTATGTTTTTCTACATCATATTTATGTTATTCCCAAATGAAAAATATATAAATACACAAAAGAGAAATAGCAGCACAATCTGAAAAAAGTTTCTGTTTTAAAAAAAGAAAAAACGAGCTCTATAGGTGGCTCTATCTAGATAAGCTCTGAACCAGTTTTCAGATCAAAGGCATGACATAGAGCACAAGCAGTTAGTAGTAAAAACCGAGCCCATATCTATGTCAAGGAAAGAAGCAGGACCGAACACTGACAAATTGACCCAATTCTATAATCTGTTATCAAAGGTGTTGACAGAAACAGCCTAGCTGATGCCTCCGTCACAGATGGTTTCATAGTTAAACAACATGCCAGGTCAGATGTAGTTACAATGGTGAGAAAAAGCAGAGAGTCAGAAGTTGAATTAGAAAATAATGCAAAACTTGAGAAAAGAAGTAGAATGTAGCAGACTGAGGAAAAGTGGCCCCTATGTCCCCCAGCAGCCTAAGCTTATAGCAACACAACTATAAAGATAGCTCAGGATAACCTGAGTCACTCTAACTATAAAAATAAAAACTTTTGAAAGAAGACAGAATGCCTAACCCAAAAATAACAATGCTTCTAGCCTAACCCTAATCTGGCCTATTTATACTGCCCTAACATCATTGCATTTAAGACCTGTACCTACATTATTTTTTTATTTAACTTCCAACTATCATGTTTGACTTAACCTTATGCTAACATTGCTGGGCAGTAAACCTTAATAAATGATCTATTTACCTTGCACAAATGGTTTAGATGCAGTTTAGAAATGAATCAAACATTAATAATCTGTTAATCATTAACAAATGATATCTTTATCAATTACAAATTATGATTTTGATGGTTATTGTCAATTGTAACTGAACCAACCCAATTATTGTACTTTACATGAACATATTTAATATATAAGACAGATAACAAAATGTACTCAATAAAAAAATATTGAGTGACAATTCAAGCACACAGATTAAAGTTTCTGCATCTCTCTTTTCCCTCCTTCAAGCTCTTTATTTAGTCATTGTTCATTGTTCCTTTGCTGATTTAAGTTCTCTGTTGTGGAAACAAATATAGAATTAAAAACAAAAATGAAACGTAATACACAATACTTCCAAAAGAGCTATCTATAATTCTATTCAGACACGATTTACTTATTTTAATTGTTCTAATTTACATATTTAGCATCAATTCAGATACGCAGAATACAGAGTCTAATTTGGACATAAAGTTATTATACCCTCATATACACTAGTTGTGTGAATACTTGTAAATCATTTTGCTTCTTTACCTTTTACACCTCCATGTGCAATCTAAATAAACAGTGCTAGTCTTATAGAATGTTAGCTCCTATGTTATCTTTCATATTTTAACTACTGTAAAGCACTGCTACAAAATAAAAACAACCCACCGCTGTTTGGTCATACTGTATGAAGCCACAACAGTACTACAATAATCAACTTCATCTATGCTGTGAGACACCTAATGAGATAATCTTTTTGTGATTCTTAGACTTTTTTATTGGTATTCCTAACTAGTTAATTCTTGGACCCATCTGTATAAATATTGAAATAACTAGTATCTGCTCTCATATATTGATTGTGTTGCGCTGTGATAGAACAATGACCTGTCTAGGGTGTACCATACCTTTTGCCTATAGGCATCTATGGATGGATGGATGGATGGATGGATGGATGGATGGATGGATGGATGGATGGATGGATGGATGGATAATGGATGGATGGATGGATGGATGGATGGATGGATGGATGGATGGATGGATGGATGGATG
>JAUZNJ010014201.1:0-17627 GCA_034780135.1 Jordanella pulchra
TAACCATGACAAGAAGAACCAGACACACTTGGATTAAATATGAAAGATAAGAAACAAAGGAGCTGGCTGAAGTTCAGGAAGTAGTGGAGTTTGGCATAGAGCAAAACACCACAACAAGTCACTGTGCGAACAACTTCTACCTTTAGAGGAAATATTTTCCTTGCAGCGCAGTGATATTCAGTGTTTTTTCTCCGCACTGAACTAAAGCAGCTCTTTTCTCTGCGTTATACGCTCATAAACAAAGTGCTGCCACAATTATTTAAATTTATGTAGGAAAAAAGATGATAAAATACAAAATAAACAAAGGATGCAGCACCAGATAAAAAAAAATAAAAAATACAGAATTTATGTTTATTTTAAATGACAATGGTAGCACATCACTCAGCTACTCAGACTGTTCACATAAAAATAAAATAAAATGTTGCCAATTTAATCCTCTTTGTGTTCATGAGTGTGTTAAGATTTTTTTTATATGCATTTAAATGTTTTACATTGTTTGCTATACGTAGTTAATGCTTCATTCGATTTTATGGAATTCATTTTTCTTTAGGTAGAGAGTAGAGAAATGTTTGTACATTTTGTGTCGAGCTATAAAATCTATTAAATATAGATGAAATATAGGTGTCCAAGTCAATACAGAGCAGAACAGATTATTCAGGCAGGAAATGAAAAGCAAACCAGATCTGATTGAGTTTGGCAGTAAAAAAAACAAAACATGTGCAGATAACGTTTATGTCATAATACATCCTTTTCTTACAGCTAATTAAAAGCTATAATAAATATAAGCATTGAAATTAAAAAAAAAATAAATTGGAAAAACGTTATATCTAAACAAACACATCCATGAAAGATCTGGAAAAAATAAGGGTGAGGTGATTAGATAATAGCACGGATATGAGTCACGGTTAGTACTGTGCCTACAAGGACACTTCCACCGAGACGCAACTCTGGGTGAGCAGAGGGGATCTGTTTTGAAAACACTCCCTTTGCACTATAAGCCTTCAAACATTAATAAAGAGTTGGACCAGCCCAATGGAAAACCAGAGTAACTGAGTGGTCACCACTAGTGCACTTCTTTCGGCTATAAACCAGCAATTATAATGGTGACAATATGCTTTTGAGCTTTGCTAACAAACTGCTGCTTTCCAATTAAAAAAAACCCTTAAAAATATCAGTACAGAAAGTAAAATATTCACCTTGTGATGCAGCTTCAGTTGGGAGGTTTGGATCCTGCTTCAATGGGGGATTTTCTGGTGGGGTCTCAGCTGTACTGGAGGACTGACCAACACTGGGTTGTGTTGACTCCTCAGGTTTTTCTTCTGCAGAACTTTCCGAGTCCTTCTTTTCGCCATCTGGGTTTTCTTCAGGCTGCAGTTCTTCCTCTCTGGCAGCAACACCTTCCTGATCTGCTGCCTCTTTTTCTGCGTTCACAGCTTCAGCAGCATCAAGCTTATTTTCCGACTCTTTCGCCGCGTTGGCTTGTGAACCGTCGGCTTTAGTTTTCGGTTTCTTAGGGGCTGAAGCCGTCTCTGCTTCGAGGCTGGAGGTCTTTGTCTCAGAGTCGTCTCTCTTGTCCGTAGACCTACTAGTGTCGGTTATAGTTTTGTCTCGAGGTGACGATGATGAAGCGGCTTTCTTCTTCAAAGATGTGATGGATCTGATGGTTTGATGAACGGAGACGTCCGAGTCAGTAGATTTTCTGAGGAGGAGACAACATATTCAAATGTGACTCACAGCTTGGATTATTTAAAAAACTGGCAGCTTCATTTAAAACATGACTTACGGCGGAGGAGTCGCCCTCTGCTCTTTAGCAGAGGTGGAATCAGGAATCACCGAAACACATTTTCCGTTCAAGTCGAAGCTCTTCATGAGCCGAAGTTTCTTTGCAGCTTCTACTTCCTGGAAAACGACCTTTGCCTACATGTTAACCAAACACGAGAAACACAGATTTTTTGAAACTGTGTTCGTTTTATTGCATTTTCCTGTAGCTGATTAAAATATCAGCAGAAAACTTGAAATCTCTTTCAACTACTTGAATCCTTAAAAAAGTCCTTTTAGCATCTTTCTCTTTTGATCCAGATAAAACCAAACTTAAACCAAACAACTAAAAACTATTTGGGTATCATTTTAACTCTTTTTTTAATAATCATTACAAAATGTTTTCACAATCGTTTTTAATATGCTCACAATGGTTATTCCTTTATAAAGGACTTTCTTGAGGAACTTTAAGTGCAGTAAACACTAAAAAAAAAAAAAAAAATTCAATGATTCGGACTTAAAAGTTAAAATCAAATTCACCAAACAATCTATTCTCTATTTTCTAAAACTGTTGTGAAGCTTTAGAAAACAGATTCAACTTTATAATAATAATGAGTAGGAATATTTTTGTCTTTAATGCAGCGACAGGATGTGTGAGAGCCATTTAAAATGAGTTCAATAACTTCTCATATGAGACAGCGCTGAGTAATACCAGGAGCCACATGTTCAGATTTGACATCCATTCGATGTTTCTATGTCAGAAGTCTCCATTTTTAGAGTAACATTCGAGAAACTATAGTTTTCATATCTATATGAACAGCTATGGTATATCTGCCGTAGTATAACAGTACAGTTTCATGTTTTTAATACTGTACATTGTTGACTATGTGTTTTTGTACAGTGACCTTGGGTTTTATTATTAATATTCCGTATATTAATACCGCTTGCAAACATGAATTATTCTCCTTTCCTTTTAGTAGTGGGGATAATTCAGAACCGTTTTGAACAAAAACATCTGAAAATCGAGTAATAGAACAGTCATACTCATGATGAAGATGTACTTAAGGGGTTGCACCGGTCTGATATTCATATCAGGTATTGGACTAATATCAACAAATAAACAATTATCAGAGCAATATAAGTAATAAATGTTCAATGATATAGAATGGGGTGAATATTGGTATCGTTCAATAGTCAAAGCTGCATTATTGGTATCGAAAAATGAAAAAGTTGTGTTGGGATCCTCCATGATTATTGATTATTTGATTATTTTAGCATTAATATAATCATTAACTAATTTGGTAATTTAATCAAATTGTTACCTTGAGTAATCTTACAAAGACTGGCAATTAAAAAAAAAAAAACGAACTACAGCAGCAATTAAGACAACTCTACAAAGAATATAAACATTTTCCATGGAGGATTAAATATATTTATATTAAATGTATACATTTTATTACATGTATCTGTATGTGTTTTATATTTTTAGCCATTTACAATTCATATAAAATGCAATTTTTCCTCTAAATAGCAAATATAAATACTAATTTACTGAAAATATTAATCAAAAAAAAAAAAAAAACAACTGATAGATTAACTGATTACTAAAAGAATCTATAAACCTGTCAAAATAAATTATTATTGTTGTTACATCTGTAAAGTCAGACTCTTTCTTGCTACACCAGCTATAATTTTATCATCCTCTAGCATTTCTTTTAAAGGGTTGTTCCATTTTCCTGGAACGGTTTTCCTTTTCGTCTCTCTAATTTTAGTGCTACCGAGCGACAAATCTGGACTTGGCGCATTAACTGTTGCTCATAGAGGTAATGTTCGGTGAATAAAAAAAGGTAATCCATGCAGAGGTTTTTGTGAATGTATATTGAACATAAAAAAAAACTTAACTGCTGTTAATTGATGATCAATATTTTTCCCAACCCCAAGAAAAGATTCTAGAGCTACGACAGTGATGCGCAAAGGACATGATAATATGCTTTGTCCTGAACACTTTATGTTCAGGCTTTAAGCAGGCATACCTCTTGTTGACTTCTATATAGCATAACCGACTCAATTTTCCCAAATGTCTTCAGGGCATCGTACACTTCAGTGTATGAGTTAGAGCCACAGATCCCTCTGAGCTTCACCAACTTTTGAGACGAAGATTCATCCTGAGGAAAGCAGAAACGGAAAACGATCAAATGATCAATGCTTTGGCTACTCTTAGTTTATTTTTTGTTTGCCGTTTTATGAGCCTGGAGAATAACTTGCCTCAGTGTCTGAAGAGTCGGACGCTGCACTCGACACCGAGGACAACGAATGGGATCTTTGCTTCCCTTTAGTTAGTTCAGCTATTAAGGTGGGGGTCAAAGATTTGATCACTGCCTCCAAGTCTGATGGGTTTGAGAGAGACTGGACACCTAAAGATGGATGAAACCGAACAACAGGTTTGGTACGTTTTTCTTGTTTAATATATATATATATATATATATATATATATATTCACCACTGACATAAGGCCATAGCCTCTAGTAATTTTCAATATTAATATAAAATGCTCCCCATTTCCTGTGACTGTAAAGTTTGTTTTTAAATGTCCAGAAAAAGAATTAGACACGTTTCCATTGGAGCAAATTAACCAGGCAATGTAAAGCAAAATGTCGTCATAGATTTTGGGAATGCTTAGCTCTGATAAACAGCAAGTAGAGGTCGCACAGCCCACCCATATTTAAAGGCCAGAAGTTTAATCAATGTGCTGCAATTGATTGAACATGTTGTACCTACTATATCATGTCAGCTACTATTGACTCGTCATCTCTTGCAATGCCTTATTGATCGACACGTTTTTATCTACTTTTGAGAAGATTTACTTTTTTTTTAAAATTTTATTTCTTCTAAAAAGTTTTTCTTCTCTCACAGAACTGAAAAAGTACCAAACTACAACCTTAAAACCAAGGCAGGCATCAAACTGTGACCCACTGATGGGTGGGTTTGTGATGCAACACGTTTGGGATTATTTTTACCTCAAAAATAAAGTGAATGGGATTTTTTTGGGTCCTGGTTAACATAGTGAAAAGCATCTATTAATAAATATTAAGTCAAACCTGATGCTTCCAGCAGTTTCTTTGCAAGTCTTTCTGCACTGGTCGACCTCTTTCGTTCAGGTGTTGATCTTTTAGATGATGATCGTCTTTCTCGTTTCCTTCTCGATTCTCTCTCGTAGCTCCTTGAACGTGAACGATGATGAGAGGAGCGGAACTTGTTCCGTGGAGAAGAAGAACGAGACCTGGACCTAAAAGTTAGTTTGAAATTATTATTAAAAAAAATAATACTTTATTGCAAAAAGGTTAAAAAAACCATGAGAAATATTTCTTTTAAATGCATAATTTTTAAACCTCAAGAATCTATATTTTGGCAAAAGAACTTTTTATTTTTTCTGTCCTCACATACCTCCCCCTCCTCTTTTTCTCCTTTCTCTTGGAACCATGGTGACGGCGAGGGCTGCGGGAGCGGTGATGGGAGCTGCTGTCGGTGTGTTTGTCCCGTCTACGTCTGCGCTGTGGGCTGCGGGAGCGTGAGCGAGAACGGGAGTCGCTACTGGACCCGTCTCTGTGACGCCGGTAGGAGCTGTGTGAGGGGGAACGGCTCCTACTCTGGGGGGTTGAAACTTTTTTATCTGAGACTCTGGAATTGCAAAAGAAAACAAAAGTTAGAAGGAAAAAAAAAACAAAAAAAAAAAACCCAACACATAAACGATACTTGCGTAGTAATAATAAGTTGAAAGTGCAGGAAATTACTTTTGATCTTGTTGCCCAATGTTCCAGTCTGGATATCTATAATATAGACATGAAAACAATACCTAAGATGAGATGGGTCGCAGTGTGACGACAGAACTTCTGCATTATCGACTGGCATTCATAAATCACCAAAGAAATTTACAAAAGAAACAAACCGCACAACTTGATTACTAATAAATCCTGTTAATGGTGTGTTTAATAGCCAAACTTCCTCCTACATTCTCAGCCATTTTCAACCTTTTCTCATTTATTACACACAGACTTCTATATTTTCAACATGTTTATTTCTTTTAATTTTTATAATTGTGATTGACGAATAATCAAAACCCTGACTGGACCACTCAGCAGCAGTCCAGTCCGTTTAGTCTTAGCCCAGGCAAGACGCTTCTGACGATGTCTCCTGTTCAAGATGAAACCCATATCTTGCATACGTCTGTGAGTGTTGGTCCTTGAGGCGTCGACTCCAGCTGTAATGGGTCTTGTTTCACAATCCCCACCAAGGTGCAGCTATCCCCGTTTCTTGTACACTTTATTTTACTACGTTTCCGTTCTCTTCACCTTTCTGTTATTGTGACCTCTGGACAATGACCCTTTGTGTCTCTACCTCCTTGTGAGAGCAATTAACGGTTGCCTTTTGGACAACTGTCTAGTCAGCAGTCTTTCCAGCCTCAAGAATTAAGAAAGTCAGACTACAACTTGGAAATACAATTGACTTAATAGGTCTTTTAATGAACTACCTGATCAGGAGACAAGGAGTTTTCATTATTTATTAATAATAATGTAAATATGTTGAGAAAAAAACTAACTGTTTCTGAAGTAACTTGCAGTTCATGTGGTGGAGGTTGGTCGTACGGTGGAAAGCCAAAGTCTGGTTGTGAGAAGAGACAAAAAAAAAAAAAAAAAAAGTTAGAGAGTTTCCTGAGGATAAGTCGTTTTCAAATTGCTTAAATGTCTTTTTTTAAAAGATTGTGTTAAAAAAAAAAACACACGTGAAAGATTGTTTTAACATTTTCTTTTTTAAATTAAAAGCAGAATACAGAAAGCAGAGGAGTTAAAAACAAAGAAAAAGAAAAACTTCTGTGCTGTGGTCGGGTCTGATGTAGCCATCTTCAGTTATTTGTCATCTCCGTGTTTGGCAATGGTATTCCCAGTGGGACTCGGATCAGGACAATGAGTTAAGAGCAGGAGGATGAGGAGACAAGGAGAACAGGACACTAGTGTACAAGGGAAATTGTAGGAAAAAAACAAAAAGCTACTTTATGTGTAAGGATAGAAACAGAAAAACATATATATGCAATTTATGTTTTAGAGGGTAAAAAAAAAGCCAAACACTAGCGATTGAAGATACAGGTTTTTTAAAGCCAATGCCGATACCAGTTATCGCAACATCAGGCTAACCAATCCATCATGTCTGCTGCTGATTTATTCTATTTTATTTTAATTTCTTGGGGGGGGTGCACACACGAATGAACACTATTGCATCTAAGGCTACTTTCACACTGCAGCCTGAAGTGAACATATCCGATTTATTTTGCCTAGATGTGACCTCTATCTGATTTTTTTTTCATGATAGCCTGAACAACAGAGATCTGATATTCTCCAATGCGACCCAGGCCATTTGGATATGTGGTCCTGAATCAGATATCTTTTCAAATGTGACAAGTGTCTGAACATCATTAATACTCAACAACGGTCACTATTTTTTTGTCTAATTACACAGAAGCGGGGAAAAAAAGCAACAACCATGCCAGACAATACTGGGGAGAGCAGTCTTTATTTTCAACTTTCTTGAAAAGATTGTGATGTTGATAAGCTGGCTGAGGTTGGGAAAGAAATGAAAGACTGCAAGATGCTCTCCAGCCCTACTATCCATTGTTTACTTCTGCAAACACAGAGCACGATCGCCTGTGATGTCATTGCTTCCTCTACTGCACATGCGGGACACTTGAGTTGTATGAATGCAGTTCACACAGGAGATCTCATACAAGTTGCATATATTTGGAAATGTGAACAATCACAGAAAAAAAAGAAAAAAGGATTCCACATAAAAATCTGAATCGAGCATTAAGTTCTACACTGTGAACTTAGCCCAAGTAAAAAAGTACTGATTTATTTTGGCTTTTTTTCATATCAATCTCACATCAAAAGTTCTTAACTAAAAATAGGGATCTTAGCATAATGTAAATTACTCTCAGAGCCTTCAATCAAATATTTAACAAAAAAGACAGCCCAGTAAATCAGAAATAGAGCACCTTTTACCACTTACCTTCATGTTGTCACACTTGATGTTACAAAGAGTGCAGCGATGTGGAAAGGCTGGTGGCGTGGTACCTACATAGTCGTTGATCAAGCATTGCCTTGGTAGCCCCTTGAAAACCTCGCTCTTCTTTGGATCCAGCTCGCTGTAAGCAGACTTTTCCAAACTTTGACGTTTATCTGCTTCAGTGTTTGACTGGCGTGGAGGAACAGCAAGAGATTTTGGAACAGAAGCATTTGAAGACCTCAACTCCACAGAGGAAGAAGTTGGCTGTGGCGCCTTTTCTGATGACTTGGTTTGCTTCATCATCGGGGTGTTTGTGGAGTCTGTTGCTGCTTTGCTTTGTTGAGAGTTCTGCTTTTGTTCTTCTAGTGCTGGCTTTTCTTTTACCTGCTCTTTAACAGGGGGTTGATTATGGGTTTTACTTGGATCATCACTACCTTGTTTACCATCATCTTCACTTAAAGGAGGATTGTGTGGTTTTGATTTCTCAGAATCTTGAGCTTCCCTTTGAGGATCAGTATTTTTGGAAAAGTTTTTACAAGAAAACCTGGGCCTTTTCCTTGCTTCTGCATTTTTCTTTAAAATAATAAAAGGAATGAAGCCTATCCCAGGTGCCTGGATTGGCTGGCTCTGCACTGGTTTGACGGGAACTGCATCCATCTTTGGAGAAGCGAAGTCAGGAATAAAGTTCTTCAAAAGCTGGGTTTGGTTAGTTGTCAGCTCTTTAGATGAATCTACATCTGCCTTTTGGGGAATAAAAGAGGCAGAACTTGTTTTAGGGACGAGGGTTGGTTGGTTCAGTACCTTCATAGATGGGTCTGTGTGTTTCTTGGGGGAAATCAACGGACTATGGGTGTTCTGAGAAGCCTGGATTGGTTGAGAAGTCTGGATTGGTTGAGAAGTCTGGATTGGTTGAGACTGTGGCCTGCTTGGTATATTTCTGGTTTGAAGACTCACTGCAGTTCTAGTCTGCCCAAGTAAAGGAATCGCCAAGGAGGTCTTCACTTCTGACGTATCTTTTCTCAAAGTTTCACTAGAACCTCTGCTTCTACTATAGGTATCATGCATACTTCCAGTCTCAGAACTGAAGACATTTTTGTAATTTTCATCTTCCTCCTTAACCACAGTATACCTCCTAGTATGTCCATAGTCCATTACTTTGGCAGGTTTCAAGATCCTTGTTGAGATATCGTCTTGGTACATCTCTGGCTCTCTTGCGTCTTTAGACGTGTCCTGTCCACAAAAACTTGTGGAGGGTTGGGGGTCAGAGCAGGACGGTGTTGAAGATTTATTCTTCTTCTTCATATGGATAATCTGTTTTAAGATCTGGCCAATATTATCAGAGTTTATCTGATCATCAGGTAACATCAGGAGATAATCCAAATCCTCTTTTTCAAGTCCAAAACGCTGTAGGAGGACAACAGCAAGGTCTGGGGTGCACTGGAGTTGTGAGGCCTCATCTCTCTGGTTGCCTGGAGTGGGATCATCATAACTTCTTGCAACAGACAGAGATTCCTTATTGTGTTGTCTCTCGTCAGATGCAAAAACCCTACGATCACTGCTGCTGGGATAGTGAGATGAAACTGACGGCGGAGATTCCACAAGTTTACCCCTTGAAGGCATTTTACAGATCTGCAACCAACTCAAAGAGTTACTGTCACTTTCATCATCAGGCTCTCCATCTCCATCAGTATCATCAAAGAATGGCACACCTCTGCTGGTGGATGGAAACTCATCTTTTTGAGTACCAAGAAAGCAAGAACTACGACTCAAAGGCGGAGCTACCATTTCCTCTCGGGTTCTGCTGACAATGAATTCTGATTCTTTAAAATCCATTTCTGACTTCACCATTCTCTGTTCAGGCCTATAAGTCATTGACAGATCTTGCATTTGAGGGACTGTTCTTCCTGAATTTTCAAAGGATGGTAAAGAAAAACGCCGGTCTGGATCAGGATCGGCAGGTCGTTGTGCCCTCCAGTTGTCCATCTCTGAACGTCTACTAGAGACTGGTCTACAGGGCTGACCTTGGGTAGAATTTGGATTCCGTGAGGCATAGGGATTATACGGTGGATATGACATGGTACCAATAATCTAGACGTGAAGGGGATTAACGGCAAAACAAAAAAGCAGTGTTGCTTGAGTCAGTTTCACAAAGGGTCAACAGTTTGTAAATATGACACCAACAATGCATTGGATCTGCATCAGCACTGCCTAAATGTTGTTAAGAGCAAGATGATCTTTCTGGGAGTAGCCATACTTCATCAAAAGGTGAGACAGAAGTCCAAATGGGAAAGTTAAGAAAACGCTTAACACAGATGTGTTCAGATTATAGAGTAGAGCTGGTTCCTCCAAAGATATAAGCCATCGTCAGGACAGTCTTAAGGTGTCTTAGCAGGTTCACATTCTTCCAGCATTAAGGCGTTCAGTTCTTCACTGCCAAAAAAGAACAGAGAGGGTGAAATATCACAGAGTTCGTAAAAGATAGAAACCAGAAGTTAAAGAAGTAATTGTTCCAAATATAAAAAATATTTTCTTATACAGGGACAGACAATGACAAAGAACAAATGCGAAACACAATATCTAACAAAATTACACAATAGTTTTAATATACATGCTGGTCATATACTAAGACACAAAACTTGTAATCAACTCTAAACCAAAGAAAGTCTTTCTTTAAAAATGCAAAAAATAAAGAATCCATTCTGCAAAGAGGGAACATGAGCTGTTGAAGAGACAAAGCGTAGGTCGGCCTGGAACCACATCCTCCTTTAACTCACTTCAGTTGTTACTGCGATGCAACAGGAATGCAGAAGGTTCGGGACCGCCACACTTCACCAGTCGACATTCAACGAAAGTCTGGGAAAAGGCGATGAACAACCTGCTTTAAGAAACATTTCAGATCATTACCAGTACGTTATATAAAGGTGTCATCAATACATTGCAGTGAGGAGTAGGGCGCTGGTGGACTTAGGTCTAGGGACAGCTTGAGCATCCACACATTAAAAACAAAATGCAGCAAACAGTTCAACTTTAACAGCTTCAGTCGGTACATGTAAATTACTGACACAGCTAATTATATAAGGATACATGCTGGATTGGAAATGATCCATGGGACAATTTAACTGCTCATAGACAAAATAATATGACTTTAATTGCTTAACAAGATTAAAACTGTTTTATGCTAAAGTGGACTTCAACAGATAATTGTGACTGCCTTGGTTAATGTGAATATCTGCAGTAAGATAACACTGAACAGAAAAAACAAAGTCTCCTCATTTCCCACATAATCCACAGAAGTTCCAGTAGGTTGGTGTTTCCCTTCAGTGGTCCAAGGAAAGGAAGTGCATTACCCAGGTGGGCATGAAACAGGAGATCCCACAACTCTGTAAAGAACACCTCACAATCGGCAGACAAAGACATTGTCGTACGCTGTCGCCATCTGCTGGCAGTACTTACACATCCAAATTGGGAAGTTCTCCAGTGTCTGTTCAGTAAACACCAACCTTTATATTGGGTGTGTTCGGTTTCAGCGGCTGTGTCCTCCAAGGACCCGTCTACCTGGACTGGGTCCTTCGATGGCCGTGAAATTAAGGAGGCGGAAGAGTTTGGCTAAAGATTCAAACAGATTCACCGCCCCTCGCTCGGTGTAAACTCTGTTGCCTAGCAACCGTGACAATTGATACACAAATCAGGCAAAGAACGGATGCCGACATTCTTACAACTGTTCTGTTGCTAATTTCATCGTTGAGGAGCTTCAGCACGAGAACCGTGTTCACACATATCAGTTCTGTAGTTTAAACTCTGCACAGATAGTGGAATCCCATTTACACAGTCGCAAAGAAAACCTTTCAATAAACCAAAGGTTACCCGCCACATATCTGACTAAAACAAAAAATAAATTTTCATTCATTTTAGACGGAACTATTTACTTTTATTATATTAAATCGCACTTACAATATTCACCACGGTTCGTTGCCATTTCTCCTTTCCTCTAAGCACAAAGCAAAGCTTGCTTGAACACGCAATGAATCATGGGATAACCAAGGCTACAAAGGACCTGTCCTGCAAAATGGGCGAAAAGAAGGCTGCAGTCATCGGCCACAAATGAAAGAGATTTCCAATCCGAACAAGCCACAGTGAAGCGTTATGATGTAATCAGCCGACGAATCTGGACGCTGCCGCTGGATTCCAACACAGTGTTAGTATTCAAAGCGCTACTTGTGTCTTCCCTCTTGGCGCATGGTATTCTTTGTGGGGTTTTTTTCCCCACACTAGACCTTGTACTTTGATCTTTCTTTTCACACCTTTGCTGGAAGTTGCTTGGCTCCATTACTTCCTTGTTTAATCTGCTAAGAGCCAACAGAATTTACAAAGTCTCCTGGATAGATGGAATTTTCTTAAAAAAAAAAACAGCCAAAAAGTCCAGTTGCTTGCGATTTAAGTCTGTCTGTATGTTTACCATGACCTAGATGATCGACAACATGCTTAGGCTTGTTTTCTGTTTACTCATTGCACAAATATTCGATATAATAATGCACCTCTGGTCAATTTCATAAAACATTCAAGCTAACCAACATGAAGAAAAAAACATAACAAGTGTCAAGCCTTTACCAGTTCTCCTCTTCACCCTTTCATCTCTTGTACCCTAGTTACTGATCCGGCTGAATTGATTTCCAAGTAATGAGATCAAATATAACAGTATAACTTTAAATAATATAAAAAGCACATCCACAGAGGTGCAGGATCTTGACTAAACTATGTCCCAACATTTCTGCGTCTCCTCTTATACAACGCTTCCAGTCTGAGAATAATCTCTGCTCCATCACATCTGAATAAAATGTATTTATTAAATCTGTTAATCGCCCATTTATTCAAGTCAGGTGTGTAGACAGGGAAAAAAAAAACTAAAACATGGAGGACAGTGGGTCCTGAGGACCCCTGCTTTATGTTACAGTTTAAGTTTTTGTTTTTTACTAATCCTCATTTAACTTCCACTTACCAACCCTTTGTCAAGTTTTTGATGGACACGAAACCAACTGAATCACACAGATCACTTTAGAAGTATAAATAATTTTTAAATGAACATTCACAAAAGATATAAAACAGCCTAAAATGTAGATTATTTGTCATTTAGACCTGAGGTTTCCAAACTCAGTCCTCAGGACCCACTGCCCTGCATGTTTTAGCTATTTTTTCCACAAACCTGACTTAAATAAATGGATGATTTTCAGGCCCCTGCAGCCTCTAGTGGCTGTTGAGGAGGGAGTGTAATCACTGGATGAAGGGACCCCAGGGCTTTACGATATGGCATTAAAATCTGATCACAATGATAATAATAAAAACACTATTTATTGATTCCTTTGAAGTTACAAATACTGCCCTAAAAACACACATTAAACACATGCTTTTTTTAAAGACACAATTTACATTTAAACACCCAATAGATTAGGTCAGGTGTGTGATAGATGAACTGGTGAGGGAATAAATCAGAATCAGAAATACTTTAATAATCCCAGAGGGAAATTACTTTCAACTGGCGGCAGCTGCTGGAAAACTGCTGATGTTTGCAGATGTCTCTGCAAAGGCGGGTGTGGCTTTTCAGGACCCCTTTCCTCAAATAGGAAATAAACTGCGTGGAAACAACAAGAACTACGAATGATTGCAAACTGTTATGTGATCGATACAAAATCCGTTAAGATCTTGCCACTATCACAAAGGTATTTAATTGCATTAATAATGCATATAGCATGTTTTAATAATTAATGCAAACCCGCGAACAGTGATTTGTAGAACTCGTCCTGCTGTTGTTTCGATCCTGCTTTGCTGAAGCGTTAAAAAGCCTCCAGGTTCCCATACAACCAATGTGTTAAATCAACAGATTCATGAAGTCCCTCGATAACAGAGAGAGATCTGATTATCATTTTAAATCCTAACAGCTATGCTGCAGAACCTACTTTTGTAAATATTTTTTAACGAGGCGATCCCACTATTGTAAGAGTAAACAAGGATAAGAATATTTCATATTCTGAAAAGTAAAGGATCATTTAAACGATCAGCGGACTTTTAAAATTTAGCTGTCACTAGTTGATCGGGGTCCGCTGTCCAAAGCACAGATCAGAAACAGTTTACAGGTGAAACCTCACAGGTGATGATGTTTAACATGTTTAAATTGTTACTTTAGCAGGTAAGGAGACCACCAGACAACACTGAGAAGTTGGGGTTCGCATGGTCCCTTTTCTCTCTTTTTATTTAGAGTCGGACAAGATCATGTGATTATAAAGTCTGAAAAGACAAACATTTCATCGCTACTAGAATTTAGTGATGAGTTTGCTTATTGTTTTACTCCAATTAAGCCAGTAAAGCAAACAGTCTAGGCTCACAGTTAAAAGTAAATCAAATCACCATTAAAATACCAGTAACTTTAAAAACATGAATGATTCAAAGTTGCTTTGGATGCAAACGACAAAATGTGGCGTTCACTGACAAACAGAAGGTAATATGAAATGATAAGTGATTTTAAAAACATGATTACAGATCATGGTCTAACTGTGACAGGAAGCAATGCTGAATGATAATTACTATTCCCAATATAAATCATTGCAATCCTGATTTAAAGATTTCAATAACATCCCAGTTATTGGAGTGTTTAATAGCCCATATTCTTCCAGATCCAACTGGATTACAACTTCATCTGTCAGGACTCTGCAGACTGATGCTTTTAGATGCTGCTGACTTTTCTTTAAACCCGAAACTTCTGTTTCCCACAATATTTCACATTCTTTATATACAACATACACATGTTAGATAGATATTAGATCATTAATGGGAGCATTTATTCCGACCCGTTTATTTACCTTTGCAGCATTTTGATCAGGCAACCACACAACCAGCTAATCTCTACTAACAGCTGTGTTGTGGACCCCGTTTGTCACAAGTTAATCTGATTGTTTCTAAATGTATTATCTGTGTTTTTTCTATATGCTGCATAACATTGGTTCCCTGGTGGATAAGCTATTATTCCCAACCTTTATCCTGTTGTTTTTAGAGCAAAGTTAGACACCTTTATTGCCCTTTCATTTCCCTCTCTGGATATCAAACACTAGTGGTGTGTGGTACCACACTGTTGTTCGTATCTGCTAACATTGAGATTTATAAGGAGTACCGTTTCCACATCAACAGGTATGTGATTTTGATGATATTAGATGAAATGCTTTCACAAATAGATTTCACCCCTTTGTATACATGGTGCAGCCTAAACCAGTTAACAAGCTGCCTGTTATGGTTTTATAACAAAACTACATATATGCAGCCAACACTATGATCATAATATGAATGACAGAGATGTGGGATGTTTTGACAGACTAGGATTTTTGCAGACTAGTATGGAAGTGAGTGAGATATGTTTCCTTTATTGTGAAATTGTTGCTAATATTTTCTTGTTCCTCAGAAATACTGGTCAAAAGCTGATACTATTTACATGGCCGTTGAAATGATTGTTGGAACTTTTCAGTAAAAGTTATTTTCCTTTAATGTTACATCGTAATTTCTTTGTCACTGAAAATATTTCCAACGTGAGATCCAAAAGCTGCTGTTGCTGCTTGGAAATTCAAACACATTATTTCTCGGTGAACAATATATCAGACAATATATCAGACAATTTGGATTCCTGACATCATTTTGTAAACGGGTTCCTTTTATTAGAAGCATTTTTAAACAGGCATCGACAAAGCCACCTGTCTATAGGAGACATCAGCGGTTTTTTTTTTTGTTTTTTTATGCCAAATCCAGTTAATGACCTCACCAGTTAATCTATCACGCCAGAAAACAACAAAAACATGCAGTAACGTAATCCTAACGTCTAAATAAGTTATAGGTCGTATAGTACGCTGAATAATCACCAAACGAATGCCCAAAAGGCCAAACAAACCGTTTCTACCGTCCATTTGTTTGGACAAAAGTTGAACTAGCACTAAGAAACCTTATTTGTTTATTTTCTTTCACACGTAAAACAGCCATTTCAGCATTTGAGGTGTTCTTAAAAGCAGCAATGGGTGATTAAAGCTTGATTTTTTTTTCCCCTCTAGAGAACTAGTTTTAAATGTTCCAAGGATGTAAAGTAAAGAGCCGTAAGAGATTGCTTATCTGCCATGGTAAGCTACAAGCTTAAAAACCCGTTAGCTTTTCGGCGTTTGGCAGGTTTATCAACACACACACGCGTGTATATATATAAATAAATAAAGATACGATTAGTGTAACTAAACCCACGACAGGGTAACAGGGAGCTAAATTGGGCCAAAATGCAGGGGATTGTTTTCCTCCAGTTTCACTTTCATGCTAGGAGCTAACGTTAGCCTCCTGCATCCCGTTCTCTAGGCGCTCTACAAAATCGAAATAAACACGTTGAGATAAACAAGAAACCAAAGTTAAAAGTCAAAGCAACGTTTCCATCTATGCAAAATAGATATAAACATACCGTGCTCGGTATCTCGGACCTTCAATGGAAGCTTTTCTTCAAAAGGTGGTTGTAACTAAAATGTGAAGACTGCCACCTCCTGGTATGGAGTCTAAACCCGGAAACCATCACGATCCATTCAACAACACAATTTATTTTAGTAGCTCGTTTGTTTAAAATAACATTGTCTTAATTATAAATTAAATTTGCCTCCCTAAAACCTTTGCTCTGTATTTATTTAAAAATCTCTCCCAAAAAAGTAGAGAAGGACCTAAGTACAACCTCTCATGATCTTCATTGTTGGTCCAGCACTCTTGCAAAGTTATGCTTGCACACATCATGTTCGAATGTGTAATGAAATCCATATCCAAGGGATAAAAATTACAGCTACTTTCATACAGCAAAAGGAACATTTATTTGGCAGTTGAAACCAATGGATGTGGTTAGGTTTTTATTTATTATACAAAGAAATGCAGCCAAGACCAACATATAGCCTACAGTCAAAAAAAGTATCAGAACATCCTTGTTCACTTTTTTCTTTTGTTTAAGGCATTAATTTGGTCATTCATATATAAAGCAAGACAACAAAGGTATTAAGGTAACATAAAAAGGAAATCTGACAATAATTCAAGAAAGGTTGAGCATAAGGTTATTATTGAAATAGGAATTCTGACCGACAGAAAAATACTAAAGCACAGGTTCTAAATGACTGGTACCAAAGTAGAAACTTTTTGTCTTAATTGTTACAAAATAACTTTCATAACCTATACTTATTTAAAAAAATATTTACAGAATGCACAAAAAATAGATAAATCTGTCTTTGGTCACTAAGAAAACAGAAAGAAAAACTGACTTAAAATTTCAGCCAGGATAATATAGATTGAACAGATGTCCTGCATGAGCAGAGGATTACTTTCTACAGCTCTGGGATTCACAGCATTAAGATTACAAATACCATTAAAATTAGAATAGAACAAAAAAAATCAACATGTCATTTTTAAATCTAAAGAAGTGGGGATGGATGTGTTTTTTTTTCTTGTCTCTTTACCTCTGTATTATCAAGTAACTAAGTATAAATACTTCACTACTTGACACCTCTAATTGTTGAGAGACAAAAAAAACTACGAAGAGGATTTTCGAATAAAAACAGGAAGCAAGAGAGGAGAAGCCTCTGCAGGCTGCAGGAGAAGTTTGGAGGTCTGAGTTAAAACCAGCAGCTGGATTTTTTTTAACACTTGTAGCCGAGCAATGGGAACCTGACTGATGAACCTGAGTTCGTACCTGTCTGTACATACAGTTGTGGTCAAAAGTTTACATACACTTGTAAAAAACATAATTTCATGGCTGTCTTGAGTTTCCAATAAGT
>JAUZNJ010014212.1:0-17627 GCA_034780135.1 Jordanella pulchra
CGCCAGACAGGACACTGCAAAAAAAAAAAAAAAAAAAAAGCCAAAGCTCCAAGGTTATCAAAAGTTTTTGTATGGCCCAATTTACCTTAACCGTACCCATCGCCAACATATTCCTAACCCTAAACCTGAATTAAACGTACACATAATTCCTAAAACTAACCTCAACCTGAGAAGAGAACATTTTCTCATAGGAACCAGTTGACTGGGATGTAAGTCCCCACAAATTAGCATATTCCGGGGAAATTTGCCTTACACTCTCCCCACAACGTAACAAATACTTTGCTATGTGGTGCGCACACACATACATCCTCACACACATGCCTTTGGATGTTATGTAAACTTGTCATAGCGGGAGTCGTGTCTACTCACATGGACATCTACATGGATAAACACTGAACTGCAGAGATGAAATTAGCTGTCTGGCTCAGAGTGGGAATGTCTTTGGTTGTTTTGCATGCTTAGCTACATGCAAGCACGTCTCAACTCTGTCTGGTCTTGTGATTATTAGTCATGGCCTGGACATTGGCCTACAGCCCAGCTTGCAGGCCTATTCATTTCTCTGTTCATGTGTCTCTGTTTGTATTCCTGCTGTGTTCACTTAATACCTGGTATTCAATGACACGCTGTATAATCCTCGGCATGTCTATGCTTTGAACAAAAGGAAGGAAGTGTCTGCCCTACATTGTTTCCTCCCAGATTTAAGGTCTGACTGCTTCCTCTCAGAGGATATTTATACTTACTGATGCCAAAGCAGGAGCATATTCTGGATTTTTTTTTTGTGGCCTAATGAAATGTATTTAAATAATACATAGGGAGGTCTGGATAAAAAAATGTAGATTGATCATCAGTGTCTTTAAAACCCCTCATTTAATTTTCACTTTCCTTTCAGACAAACAACTGTTTTTTTTTTTTAAGATATAATCTTTCAAGTCATAATTGACATTCAAATCCCTTTAACATTCTGAACCATACAAACGTATAACATTTACATACTACTTTTTTTCCACGGGAACACCTTTATATACTGTAGATCTGTTGCGAGCTTGGGGTTATTAGCTTTATGCCCAGGGGCACATCCACTTGTATAAAGAGGCATAGAGCAGCGGTGCCCAAACTTTTCTGTGCTGCTGCCCACAAACAGCATTAGCGTCTGGATGGAGGTCGCTTTACATACTTATACACAAATCTAATCAAATCAAATCTATTTTTAGAATGTTTTACATACTTTTATTCGAGCAGCATTAGAATATCAGTTAGCATGTTTTAACATTGGATTACATTTCCACTGAGTAACAAACTGTTCTATGAACTGTTGATGATTATGACAGAACAAAAGAAATGAATCCTCTCCAATGGGAGGTAGGGTGCGGTTGACCTTAATGTTTGTCAGTTCCATACACAACTTACTGTCTCCATGTAAAAATGCTCTAGTTTTTGTCTGGAGTTCCTTTAGAGTTAAAAAGTCAGACTGACATAAGAATATAACTGAAAATGGTAAAAAAAAACATTTCAGTGCCATTTTAGTGAATGAGTGGTAGTCCTTTCTTAAAAGGGAGAAGACAGAGCAAGTCTTAAAGTTCAGTTTTATATTTCCAAGTTCATTTATGTTAAAATCATAGACTATGTAATTTATAGTTTATAATAAAAAATATACTTTATAATATTGAAAAAGAAATCAATGTCCTTGTCATATTATATTTTTTTTCTTATTTCTCTACTAGTTTTCTGCTACCACTAGTGTACAGAATGATTGCTCTTTCCTTGCTGCCACAATCTCTTAAACCTCTATTTACAGATCTTTTTTCAAAAACAACTGGAAGGAATCTCCAGTAAAAAAAGGAATTATTTAGGAAAACAAAAGAAATGAAACTAAATTATTAAAATAGGGGACATGGATTGTGGGAGATTGTTTAAATGTGGTGAAATGCTGTGTTACATACAAAGTTACGTCCTTGTGTTATCAGTTGGGATTTCCCTTGAATCTTTTTAATTCTTTGTCTGGCTATGGATAAATACTGTTTCTTCACATTTTGGTAGAATACACTAAAAATAATATTGTCCCGGCCTTAAAGAAGTCATTAAAGAGAATTTATACGTTTAAAGAAATCTGTTTTGTTATACATGTGGTGAAAAAATACGACATATGTGCCAAACAAGATAAAAGTTGGCCCATAGCCAGTCATCAACCCCACCTTCTCTCAGTCCAGTAATCCAAGAGGAAATGAAATTGGCTTAGTGACTTCCCAGTCTGTCAGGGGAGAGAATGCGACACAGTGCTGCAGTGAAGTTTAAGCTGATTAACCCCATTAAGGGGGTTATCATATGAAAGCTTGACTTAAGTGGCCATGTGGGTTTCTTAGAAGCATGAGTAATAATAATTGCAATGAGTTAATCAGGAAACATTAAGGTAGACTAAAGTTTTCACTATAATGTATTTTCTGAAAGACAAAATTGTGGAAGCATCCGAGAGTGTCTTAAACACTCATAACAGCAGTTATTTGCAACCTGCTTTCTGTCATATATTTACATTTGCTTAAGTTGTTGATTAGGAAGTCCAAATTTACATTAAGCCTTCTTGCACTGAGGTTGTGGTTGTGGTTTACAAGAAACATTAAGCTTTGGTACAATAGAAACCAGAGCACATTGTTTAGGACAAAAAGTTGTAAGTTATAAAAATGTATTCCCTTAGGGATAGCTTTTGCCCTTCGTTTGTGCTGTGAGCTCAATGTGAATGGATCTTAATTACAGAATGATTGTTAAATAGAATCCATAAGTGTCATGATCTGTTTCCCTGTTGTGGGTTTTGTTTTCCCTGTGTGCCTGTCCTTCTTCCTCCACCGGATGGCGCCAGGTTCTGGTTGGAGTGCGGTGTGGCTCTCCAGCGGCACAGGTGTCTCCAATCTTGTCTCATCAGTCTCTCTGCACTTAAGGAGCTGCTGCCCAGTTATCGGAGCCGAGTGTTTGCCAGCTTTTGGTACCACAGAGCCTCCTGAGTCTTATCTCTGAGTTTTTTCTCCTCGTAGCTCTGATTCTCCTAGTAGTAGTGTTCTTCCTCGTTGCCTTCAGGTGATTCCCCAGCAATCAGGATTCACCGTGTCGTTCCTGGCTACCTTCCTGTGCAAACTTTTCCTCGTGACGCCGTGGTTTTTACCCGCTGGATGCCCGAACTCTCAGAAACAACTCTCCGTCGTTCTCCTGGATCTCCTTCGTCCACGACTGGCAGCCAAACCTCTCCTCTAGTCTCTGACCAACCTAAGCCGACCGGTCCGTTTCCCTGCGTACTCCTCCGTTGCTCTTGGACCCACAAAAGAGACAAGGACCCCGGATACCCATTACCTCCCTTCAAAACCTGGAACTTATCTCAAAAACAGTAAGACGCATTCTTCCTTGCCGTTGCAACTCCGATTTCCAACTCGCCTTGAACTCACCAATCTGCTCTCTCTCCCAGTGACTGCTTCTGCCGGTGGTTTCTCCCTGGACCTGGCTCTCGGCTCACCCTCGAGTACTTCTCTTAAAATAAAATATCTTAAATCTGATTTTGCTCTTCTGTCTTGGTGTTCTGCATGTGGGCTCAGAGCTTAAAGAAACCCAACACGACAATAAGAACTCCTTAGAATAAAGTTTCCTTTTAAAATATTTAAGGAATTCAAAATTAAATTTTAAAGCGAACTTAGATTTTTTTTGTAATAAAAAGACAACCTAAAGGTGATATAAATATGTCACATCATCTGAATCATTGCTATGTTTTTTGTGTACTGCAAGAGCCATTCACTTCTCAACAAAACATAGTTTAGTGCTTCAGAAACGGTGCAGCAATGGTTAGATTTTTCTTTATGTTAAGTAACATCATCCAGGTGCTCAACCTCCACTGATGAAAATGTACTATTTTTAGGATCTGATTTACATTTTTTTAAAGTGTAACAAGTTTTTTTTTTTATTTTACTGATTTGACCTTACTGTACAGTCTAATAATATATTTTTTGTGTGGCTTACTTTCTATTTCTTTGTGTATTTACATGCTTCTGTTTCCATTTTCAGGCAAAGGTAATTGGTGCTCTATTCTATTCTATTCTATTCTATTCTATTCTATTCTACGCGATATCATGCGTAGCAAGCGCATAACAATGCAACAGAAGCTTAACACAACACAATGACACATGATACTCAGTGTTTTGTAGAATTAATCCCTTCACATTGTTCAGATTTGGTCATTTGGTATGTAGTAAAAAACAAAGAGCAAACTGATGGTGGAGGTGCAGAAATGTGTTTATACTGACAACTAAAAATTGAAGTTCTGATGTCATAATCACCGTGGAAGCACACTACGTCGACTACAAAAGTAGAAAGCAAAGAAGCTGATTTCTATGAGCCCAGTTGGACATTTTTTTTTCACACTGAAATTAGGTTTTCCATAATTAACACAATGCTAAGACATTCAGTCATAGTAGTCAGGGGGGTCGTATGATGGCTTAATCAAAATGATCACTGCTAAGGACCCAACACACCAATTTGTTTTCATAGTGGTGTAGTTTATACATTTTAAAATGAATGGCTCCAGGGGGTACCATCTGTGCAAATATAATATGCTGAAAGGAAGCTGATTTATCAGTCGTTCTTCCATGTGTCTGCCCATCCATGTAGCATCTGCTTTTAAAATTTCAAAAGAGCTAGGCTAAAAAAAATGAATTTACCCAGAGATAATTTACATAGTTTGGAAAGTGAGGGTGACTAATATAGACTGCTGAAGCTTCATTTGCAAAAGTGCCAACTCATGATGGTGATGGATAATGTTAAGGTTTTTTTTAGTTTGTCAGGTCTGAAGTAGCTACAGAAACGTTTTTTATGCCGATCAAACAATTTTTGAAAAAAAGCCTTGCAACTGCTATTCTTCTTCTCTACTCGTGTTCCAAAATAGGTTTATATATTTAAATATCATGCCTACATGTTAGGAATACAGACAGAAAAACATGATGAACAGATACATCAATAAATAACAAAGTCATTTATTGATGCATTTGTTCATCTGCTATTCTTGATTTATTTCATGTTTACCTGCAAAGACAAAGAGAGACAATCATGTCTTTGTATTTCTCTTGCATGTCTTAATGTTGAGATGTTTCTAATATATTTTAAATTGGTTCCAGAGGTTTGCCTGCTTGTTTTGAAGTCTTGTTTTAATCCTTTAAACTGTTTTTCAACACTTAAATGTTTATTTTTGCAGACTTATCGCACATTGTAAGAAATCAGTAAAAGTGTGCATCAGGGATGCCCTGAAGATGCCATTACTGGGATAATGATGATAATGTTGTGTTTTTCAGCTATTAAAAGAGAAAAAATGCATAAAGGAGCAGATGCCATTAATATAAACTAATATCATCACGACTGCTATGAGCCTGATTTAAGCAACACAAAAAGTCAGGTATCAGAAAGGCAAACAAAGTCTTTGGGTGCACCCTATACTACTTTCTATAATGTCAGACCCGCATACAGTAATAATCACTAAAATTACCAACACTATCCTGCTCCTCTAATTATGAGCAGTCACAAAGCTCTTGTAAAATCAGGGCGGGTAATGAGTTTAGGCAGCAATCCGTAGGCTCATTTTATTAGTTCACTATCATTATGGCTGGAAGCTCCAAGCATCGCCTCCTGTTTTGACATTTGAATAGTGAAACCATTAAAATATGCATCTATTTTCTGTCAGAATAATAAATGTGTATGTGACCTCCCATTATGCAAAAGAACAAAATTATTCCAGAACAAAGGATTGAGATTTTTTATGTGCCTCTATTTATCATATTTCCTTTGGTGCTCAATAAAACAGGCCTTCCTTGCATGAGTTAAAGAGGGATTAGTAAGCTCACGTTGGAGAAGAAATGTCAATAAAGAAGTTTTTGTTCTTTGAAATGATATTCAGGTTAAATGAATAACATAAAACATAAGTTATGAGGTATTTTTAGAAGATTTTTCATTGCTCATTGGTTGCAGTTGTTAACACAATCCAATGAATCTGTGGTGATATAGGACATATGTACATTTTGCTAGATGAAAATTCTGGCCAAATCAAACCAGTGTTGTGCACATGCAGTCTGCTGGCCTTTTGTTTAGAAGCATAATGTCTTCTCAGATGAGAAAGCTTTTTTAAGTGCCTTTTAAATCCCAAGGCAGATCTAAACTAACTTCATTTGTTGAAAACTATATTATCTCTTGTCTTATTCCATTGCTGGTTGTACTCCAGTTTAGACCTTTTCGATGCACAAGACAAACGTTCTATTTTTTAATTCTTTTGTAGAGTCTGTGTTGGGGTTTAAGGTGCTCTTATAGCTCGTCTTTTGTGTTTCATCTTTAAAAACATTCTCTTGCTAAAGCACCAATGACAAATGGGCAATACTTAAAAATAAGGTTTGCGCCAGAAAATTACTCAGTCTGAAGAAACTATATCGATCTTTCAGAGATGAGCGAGTGAATATCCAGATATAATGATGTCGTAAGTGTCATGATTTTTGGAGGTGAAGGACTGAAGCAGGCGTTTGGATGTGCATAATAGAGAAGGGGATTTAATGCAGAAACCACAGAAGAACAATGAGAAAGGACAACTAAACAAAATGCATGGGCTTAAATGAAACCAAAATAAAGATGAGAATATTTGATAGAGAACACAAACAGGTGTAAATCTTAACAACATGCTTGTTTATGGCTACAAAACACTTGTCGTGGAGGTTCAACAGCATAGATCAAGATCATCGTGTGTAGATTCAGTTCAGGTTTGTGCACCCAGTTCCTTTTTTTTCCCCTCGCACCTCTGTGGTACTGCAACTGTTGGTGAAATATACGCATGTAATGCTTAAATCCCTTGACATTTGCACACATAAACCTTACTAAAACGTTCTAGAAAATAAAATTCACAGATTTTGCACCTTCAAAGTCATAATTTTGGTCTCTTTGTAAGGAAAAACTCTTCTGCTGTGTAAAAGAAACTAAAACATTTTTTCTTTGGCTTGAAGAATATAGCTTCTCTTATCAAACTCAAACACAAAGCCTCAAAAAGCAATAGAACATTTCAAATTTATGCGCTGAAGATGCCCTGGGCTCCTCTGTGCATATATTAGCTATTAAACACTGAGATCCAGATCAAATAATAAGAGGCATGTCTTTGTTTGCCACTGTACTGTAAGAAGACACATGGGAGGAGGGGGCTTTTGTGTCTCTACACTACGGGGAGGGGGGTTGCTTCATGTTTTATACATGATGAATCCTGGCCTGTGGCAAGCAAAGGCTTTTTATTCAGTTAAGTGACTTTTGTTAAGTCATTTGTTAAATTGTAGAACAGGATGAGGCTCAATAAATCAGCATGCACTGTCAGCCAGGGCAAGTTCGTATCACTGAGTGGAGTGACAGAACAAATCAGCCGTTATCATTAAGAGCTACAGGAAATGCTTTAGGTAGCAGAACTCCAAAATTAATAGAAAATAATAGCTTTTCCATGATGACATGTTTGATAAACTCAGCTAGAACAGATTACTAACAAATTCAACTTTCAACAAAACGCTTTTGCTAAAACATCACTATAGGCTGATTTTTTCCTTTAATTGTTTAGAAAAGCTACCAGGTGTTTCGCATTTAGTTAATTAGATAAGTACAAATTTAGAATTAACTGATATATTTAAGGATTTATTTATTTATTTATTTTTTGATATGGGAGTTTGTATAAGAACTTAAAATGATCTCCAGATGAGCTCCAGATGAAACCTTTGACTAATATGATATTTTAGCATAAACAGGAGCATGGAGGTGGTAGTATTATGGATGTGGGATTGTTTCGATGCTTTAAGGCCTGAAAGACTTGTAACCAATGGAGCTATCAGTTCTGATCTCTAGCAGAAAATCCCGAAGGAGAAAGTCCAGCCATTACTTTGTTTGCTTATTTATTGTTTTTTTTCTGTAAAACTGGAAGAAAAAAAATATTTGCCAAGCATTGTTTATAGAAGTATTGCTTCAATATTATGTTGTTAAAGCATAAAAAAAGAAGAAGAAAGTCTGCTTCATGGGGCTCTATTGCTACTTAGTGTTTTAAATAAAGTTGTGACCCTGAACCTCCTAATTACTCAACATAGTCCAACAACACATTTCCATCATTTTTTCTTTGGATTCAGGCTCCTTTCTACTGTACTATCACAGCTCTAATTTAATTCCTCTTTTGTTGCTTTTGCCATACTCTCTAGGCATTTATGTTTTAAATGAAGCCCTATTTGATAAAATAGACTGTGCTGCAAACAACAGTTGTAACTGTATACATTTACACTGGTGTAACTCATTTCATAAACAAGACTCTGACATGATTAAAGCATTGCAAAAATGTTGTTGTGTCTTTTCCTTTGGTTATATAGCAGAAATGTAATCTACAGCCCACCACCATAGCTAACTCTGAATTCCTAAAAAAGGCAAAACAAAAAAAAAGCTTTCAACATTTTCTAATCAGAGTCTGGGATTGAATCACACCCAGTGGCAGCACATTGCACAGTGGCCAGATTAAAATTATTCTGCAAAGAGGAGCAGATCAGAATTCCTCAACAGCAATGATAAACACTCCTGTTTGCTGCAAATGACTGACAGGAGTCTTAGTTATGGGCTGGCATGGATAACATCCTTCCTATGAGTAAGTCAAGTCAATATATGAACACATTTAATGTATTTACTGAGTTATATTTGTTTGATATTAACAGTTTGACCTGAAATATTTAAAACTGAAACAACCTGCTTGGCTTCTCTTGGCTTTTATACGCCAGTATGGTGAAGTAACAAAATCAAGGTAGCTTTTTTTAGTACATAATTTTAGGTTCTAAAAGATAATGTAAATTTTCTAATATAAGAGCTTCAACTCCTTGTGCTATGCATGTCATAATGATTTAAAACCAAGAGTTCACCTAGTCCTTTTGTCTAAATTTGTTTCTCTCTAAATAAAAAAATAGGTTAACTGTAAATGGTTTGATTTATTTTAAGTTTATTTCATCTGATTGTAGTGACATATGAATTCTAAGCAAATGGATTAAATTGAAAAAACAGAACTGTATTTATAGCTGTATTGATGTAACAGGGGCACTGTTTAATTTTAATCAACAAACTGTAATCCTCTTTGTCTCTAAATTGGTTCTTGCAGAGCTCCAACAAAGTGTGTTTTTTTCCCTCTTCGTTTGGCAGCTCGGCAAAATGCCATCCAGATTGGTTCTGCTGATTTCAAAAGGTCAAGTGCACAGGTATTTTCAGAGGCAAATTAAGAGTGAATATTTTTCTGTTTATTCTGATTTTAAAGACCTCATTGTAAAGCTGACAAAAGATTACATACTTTGTAATTAACACCATTATCATTTGTGTGCTTTTGTTATTTCACCGGAGGTTCACAGATGCCTCTTAAATGCCTTTTGATTGACACAGCTTTTTACAAGCTGGCATTACAGATTATAAATGTGTGTTGGGGAACCTAATTTGCAAACCAAATCCTTAAACCTTTGTGATGTAATGGGATGGATGAGTGGCAGAGTTAATATTGGGTTGTGACGATACAAAGTAAGTTCTATAACAGTGTCTGTAAAAATAAAAAAAATTTTTTTAAATGTATCAACTTACCTAATTATAGGTTTGTCTTCTAGGGTGTCTGTAAAATTTGCAGCCACCAGGTACAAAAATAGATCATACCAAATAGAATTAGTATTTCTTTAGTTTGTACGTAGAAAGAGACCAATGCAATGATGCATCATGAGTGGAGCAATGTAGAATCCGACAGTTTGTCAAATCAGATAAAGTCCCCAGAAATTAAGTATTTTCTTTTTATTTTCATTGCACCTTTTAACAGACACAGATCTCAAAGTGCTTTTTAAGACACCCCCCCCCCCAAAAAAAAATAATAATAATAATTACAATTCTTTTGAACATTTAAGTCTTAGTTTCTCTCATCCAAATTGCAAAGCAAATAAACCTCTTCTGTTTGTAACTTTGTATTGTCCTCACTCTGAATTTTTAGATCAGTTTTCAGAGTTCCTATCTAGTTTAATGTTAAATACTAACAAGTCATCATAGAGGGGCATTTGGAACATCTATCTTAGACTCAATTGGCTTTGTTAGAAATGTGAATAGTCCCACACATGCCAATCTTCATATTTTAGACCTTGTGCTGACATATGGCATTGAATGTAAAGAAATAAAAGTATTTCCTCACAAGCCTGTCCTATTTGACCACTTTTTAGTAACCTTCAAAATTATTTTAACAGAGCTCTCTGCCCCTAAAAGATAGTTTCACTATACCAGATCAATATTAAATAATAAAGTTATAAATTTTAAAGAATCAGTTCCACTTTTAATCTCTTCTGTATGACTAAACAATACTGTCAAGGACAGAAATTCAGTACATTCCCCTTCAAAAGTTGACGATTTTGTTGATGAGGTTACTAGTTCTTTGCGTACTGCCTTAGAAAACATAGGCCCTCTTAAAATCTTTAAGATAGAAACTGGCTCTTTGGTTTTCGCTTCAATCAATTCAATTATACTTCATTGATCCCCAAATAGAAATTCAGTTTAGGTACAGCCCGTCCGTGGACGCAGTGTCTAAGACCTTGGTGGAGCAAAGCTGCTGCCCTTAATCTAGACCTATGCACTTTGAAGCAAAATACTAGTAAACTGGAGAGAATATGGCGCTCTACATCCATCCATCTTCTCCCACTTCATCCGTCAGAGTTGCGGTTGGGCTGGTGCCCATCTCCGGCAGACTATGGGCGTAAGGTGGAGTACACCCAGGACTGGACGCCAATCTGTTGCAGGGCAACACATAGACACACAAAGACGTACAACCATGCTTGCACACACTCACACCTAGGGACAATTGAAAGAGGCCAATTAACCTAACAGTCATGTTTTTGACTGTGGGAGGAAGATGGAGTTCCCGGAGAGAACCCACGCATATATAGGGAGAACATGCAAATGGTGCTCTACATGCCTACAGGAATTCTACCTAGACTGAAAAAGTTTATTGCTGTATAAAACGACTCTTCGTAAAGCAGAAGCAGCATATTTCTGCTCATTCATAGAGGAGAGTAAGAATAATCGTCGATTTCTTTTTAATGCAGTGGCCAAACTCACCCGAGCCATAGCCTTGCTGAACCGTCCTTCCATCCCTGCTCTTAGCAGTACTGCTTTTATGGGATTCTTTATAAATAACATTGTTTCTGTTAAAAATTAGATCATTGCCCCTCCTCTAAACATGTCTGGTTTATCTGTGGAAGGATAGGAAGCATCTGTGGTAACTATAGAACCTAAATCGGGTTTAGAGTGTTTTGGTTCAGTTGAACTTTCAGAGTTAGTGAAACTATTATCTTTAACTTTTATGTTAGAGTCAGTTCCAACCAAGTTATTTAAGGAAGTATCCCCTCTGATCTCCACTTCATTTTAGATATGATTAATCTATCCCAGGGAGGGATATGTACCTCAGGCTTTTAAGGATGCTGTAATTAAACCTTTACTTAAGAAACCGTCTCTTGACCCAGAAGACTTGCTCAAGAGATGGTTTCTAATCTTCCTTTCTTATCTAAAATTCTTGAGAAAATAGTTACTAAACAAGTGTGTGATCTCATAAACCATAATGGACTTTTTGAAGAGTTTTAATTAGGTTTTAGAGCTCATTGTTGCACTGAAACAGCTATGGTGAAAGTCACTAATGATAATCTCATGGCTTCAGATAATGGACTTGTATCTGTACATGTCCTTTTACATCGTAATGCTAGGTTTGATACAGTTGATCATATAATTGTTTTGGAAAGGCTTGAGCATTTTATGGGAATTGGGGTAACTGCAATAGGCTGGTTTAAATCATATTTATCTAACAAATTTCAGTCTGTTGATGTCAATGATGAATCTTCCTCATACTCATACAGGGTTAATGCTCCTACCTGGTAGAATTGTTTGACAGCATGGGATTAATTTTCACTGATGATTCTCAGCTATATCTGTCTATAAAGCCTAATAAAACTAACCTATTTCATAGACCGAGGCATGTCTTGAAGACATAGAAACCTGGATGACTCTTAAATTTTTTTTTCTGAATGCAGACAAAACCAGAGTCTCTGAAAAATACACTGATTAGTCAGTCACTTCATTTGGATGGGATTAAAATAATCTCAGATAATAAAGTAAAAAATCTTGGTGTTATTTTTGAACAGGACCTATCATTTAAATCCCATATCAAAGAGGTTTCTAGAATTTGTATCTTTGATCTCTGGAATATTGCATTTGTTACTTTAAGGCTGGACTATTGTGAATTCTTGACTATAAGGAAATCCACAAACTATAGTTAAAAGCCTTCAGATGATCCAACTTGTTCTGATGAAAATTAAAAACAGAAATTATATTCCTCCTATCTTAGCTTCTCTTAATTGGCTTCCTGTTAAATCTATAATATAATTTAAAATCCTCTTCTCACATATAAAACCTTAAATGACCAGGCTCTGTTTTGTATCAGGGATCTGAATGTTCTTTATGTTCCTAACAGAGCACTTTACTTATAATCTGCAGGTTCTTGTTAATCCTAGAATTTCTAAAAGTAGAATGGGGGGCAGATCTTTTAGTTATCAGGCTCCTCTTTTGTGGAACCAGCTGCCAGTTTTAGTCCATGAGGCATAAGGCTAGGCATAAAACTTTCCTATTTGATAATGCTTATAGTTAGAGTGGTTCAGGTTATCATAAGCTATCTCTGTAGTTATGCTGCCATGGGCTTAGACTTCTTGATGACATTGGTATCAGTTTTTGTCTTTCTATTTGCTTCATTCTATACCAATTCTCTCATTCCACAGTATCTGTTAGCTCCCTGCTTTTTCTCATCATAGTAGCTTCGTCTAGTCTGATTCTGTTTGGCTGTGGCCTCATCCTGGAGAGAAATGTCAGCTGGGCTGCTACCATCAAGACCTTTGTTTATAGTTATTGGAGCTTGGCCTATTTTTCAGTATAGTCCTGTTTCTCTTACTGTGATTAACTGCATGTGCTCTCTTTCAGCCTCTGACATAGAAACTGGCCAGCCTGGCTGTGTCTTTCCTGGACAGGGCATAAAGAGTCTTAATCATGTCTGGTTCTTTATAAGTGAACTAAAATGTATTGCTTTTCAAGGCAGTTGTTTGTGTTATGCTATAAAGTTACATTTCTAGAAAAATAAATCCCTTCAGTCCACGATAACTTAGCTTCAAACTCTTATCCCAGGATTTTTGCACTTACACTGCTCCGGTCTACGCTGCAAGTTATGGATTTGAGACAAAACTAGAACTGCATAATGGGCAAAAAGCAAATAGGCTTTTTAAGGTTTCCAAACACTTATCTCTTCTGGCTGCTTTTATTACTGAGCCAGTGTTTCTATGTTACGTCCAGAAAATATATATTTAAATGTAAACATTGCACCTGTAGCAAAACATCACTGAGCTTTTGAACTTGAATTCACCGAAGCCTCTTTCCTCTTTTGCAGTGTTTACTGTGTGACTGATCATGTCTGCTCAGTTTAATTAATATTCTAGCAACCTTTTCATGAACTCTACTATTTATCTCATAAACAATGAGGAGCATATGACCTGATTTATTTGTGACTTTGGAGGAAGGTTATTCTTCTGCTAAAGGAAAAAAATAAAAACAAAAAAAGGAAACAGCTTTCTGTTAAGTCATGATGATGGTAATATTTTGCTTCTCACTTCATTGCTCAAAGAAGCTTAACCATTTTCTTTTTGAGAATTAGAAGAGCTTAAAGACAAACAGTTATCTACTTGCTAAGTCTCAACAGAGTTAAGATGAACTTATTAATTTTGGTCTGCTTTACAATCACATGGAATTATTTATGAAATGATATATTTAGGTGCAGCTGCACATTTGGACTCATAAGGACGCTAATTAACAGTGTAATTTGTAACCTAAATAACAATACCATTGTATTATTATGTACTTAAATAAAATGATTTCTTACAGAAGTAATTCATTTTTTAGATGAACTTGTGGAGTATCTTCTCTGCTTTTCATATCCAAACACATCTTTCTAGGACAAAAAAATAGAGCATTTACATTGCTTGTCTTATATTTGAAAGTACAAAGTCTTTGAGTAGCTTTTACAAAGTATAAGTAGAAGTTGCTTTTATAGAGCTGGAGCTGTCCTTGGGATTAAATGCATATTCTTTATATTGTTTTTTAAGCCGTCACACTCAAATAAAATGATAAATAGATAAAATGTGAATAACATATACAGGTCCTGACATGCTTATAAGCTAATTGGTACGGACCTCCATTCTGATGGTTTATTAGATTGGGCTAATTGCTTTAGAGGCCAGAAGGCATTTTAGACTTGTTTTGAGTCCCCACTTTTTGTGCCCTTAATGCATTTGAATAATTAGTCACTGTTACTTTTTTACAAGGATGCAACCTTTGGCTTTGAAACTTCTTGTTTAAATTTTAGAGACGCTACAGGGTATTTTTAGGTCTAATAAACAGCCCAATATTTAGGGTCGATTTATACTTTCAGATCAGTTAATTTATCTCTTCAATTGCAAATAAAAACAATGATTCTTGTGCCTGTCAGCTCCTTGCCCCAAATTACTGTTTGAAGATTAAGAAACTAACTGGTTAGAATAAATAGATTAGATAGCTTTCAATATTTATCTTCAGGAAAAGGTCAAAGACAAAGTCCACTTTCTATATTTACACAAGAGAAAATTCTTGAAGTGATGTTTTGTTCCTCTTTTGTATTTAGTTTGCTGTTTTGAGCAACAGAACAAACATCTTCCATCATTTAGAAAGTGAAAGGGCATTAGCTCCATAAACAAATAGTAGAATCTGGAAAGAAACACGCGTCAGGTTTTCCTCTTTTATTTTTTTTTTTTACCTTCTTATAGATGCTGTGGATATTGTGTGTGAGACGAAAAAGGCAGGAGGAGAACAGATAAAGAGCAGGAAAGGATTAAGGCTTTTCTCAAACATCAAATAACTCCCTTAGGTGAACCACGGTGGGGAAAGTACACTGTCTGCCTCTGCAGACTGCAGAATAAATAATGGAAAGGCTCCAGTTTGCGTATGTGCATGTCAGCACCCCACCACGAAACAGTGCTAATTGACATTAAATGATGGAGAAGGTGCATCAACACCTGGGGTTCATTCAGTGAGATTTTTACAGACTAATCAAAGAAAAAACAAGAGAAGCACTAAATCAAAGAATGGTTTCATTTGTTTCAAGTCATAAATACATTCAGCCCTTTCATCACTGTCAGAAATTTTGGGCTACTGACATTTTTACTTAACAAAAAAAGGTAAATATAATCATCAAATGTAAGTAGCTTTAAAAGTAGCTTTTAAACTACACAGAGGCTTCAAGTAAACCTTTGAAGTAGATTCAATCACTGCAAAATAGCTGATTTAGACTCTGCAATTCGTCATGGATAAATGACTAAAATATAGCAAAATTGTTGAAAAATCTTTGGTTGTAGCTTTAAATCTACAGTCCAAGGATTCCTATCCAATGATTTTTAAATTCAGTTTCTGATGGAGTAAGTTTCTGCCCATAGGAATGGCTATTCTTGATCCCTTGCACCCAAAAATGACTAGCGAAAAAATATGAAAGTGCACAATATTAAGATTGACTATCTATGGGTTTCTTAACCCGGGTCCCGAAGGCCCACTGTCCTAAATGTTTCAGGTGTTTCCCTGCCTCCACACAACGAACCTAAATGAAAAGGTGACTAAAAGGCTTTTGCAGCATTTGTTGGCTGCCATGGAGGTAATGCAATCATTTGAAGCAGGTTTGCTTGGGTGGAGAAACATCTGAACCATGAAGGACAGCGGACCCTAAAGGACCAAGGTTAAAAAAACCCAGGACTATCTCACAGTGTGAAAACTGCCACAGTTTATCTTTACTATATTGCAAAAAACAAACAACTTCATTCCTTTGGACTGAACTATTTTCAGAAGTGAAAATTCTGACAAACTTTATGTAACATTTAGCAATAATAATTTATATACCTTCAGGCAACCAAGGACGTCTAATCTTTCCTCTTTGACATTATGGAGTGAGTTATTAACAATAATACCTATAAGTTGTGACTTATTTCAGTGGGTAAAAATCAAAATCCAGAAACTGGATCTTTAAAGGAAACTGCAGCAGGGCTTGAGTTCCTGGGTATTGTTGTGGTCGCTTTTATTTAAACTAACCAGAGATACCCTGACTAAATCAGAGTATATTTAGCAGATCTACATTGATTGCCATTGACAAAACTCAGCTCTAGAAACCTGTTCTTCGGTCAGACATCTTTCCAGCAAAACATCCAGCAAAGTTTTGCACTGCCCCCACAGGAGCAGAGATATTTGAGACTGTTTCTTAAATTGTCAAGTCTGATATTTTTTTTCCTATTCAATTTATTATCATTTTTGAGAAAGAAACGATAAAGCTGCCTGCCATTTAGGCAACACTTTGTCAGAAAATTATAGTACCTTTCTTGAGCTAGTTAACCGAGGGTGAAGCAACATGTTAAAGCTGACCTACAGAATTAGAGTTGGCAAAGCACAAATAGCTGAAAAAAAAGTTAAAAGAGACTGCAAGAACATAATCTTGCACTGCGTTGTCTTGTTTTACTGCACTTTTTTATAAACACAAACATATCAATAATTTCAGTAACTATAAAGGAAGGATTTGATTGGGCCTCGGTTATGACTGAGAGCTTTTCTTAAATTATTTGAATCAGTTCTGAGGACAAAAATAACTGTGACTCGAGCATAGCTACAACAGAGCCTGCATATACTGTTATATACTGTTTAGAAGGCAATACGAAAAAAAGTCATAGCTCAAAAGAGAAGTAAATGAAAAAATACAATTGAAACAAAATGCATTGGCCTGAGCCTCTGGGTAACTTTAAAAAACAAGATCGTTTCAGATGGATTGTCCCACTGGTTTCTTCTGCTAAGGAATTTGAAAAGGGATTCCTTCCAGCCTTTAGTTCTGATTGACAGCCCTGAAGCCTGTCCTGACAGATCCATTGTCAGGAGGAGCTTTGATCCCATTGGACCAAGAACACACTCTTTCATGATGTGGTGGTTAAAAAAAGACCAGAAGCAGGCAAACTACAGAACAGGACTTTTTGAGATGCTGTCTTCAGTTTCACAGAAAGTCAGGCACTAGAAAGAGAGAAACATGAACATAAAATAAAAAACCAAACAACAAACGTCACCAATGAATAAAACGAAAATATAAAGGAAGATTAAAACTTAATGGTTGTTGGAAACTAGGACTGCATTTACAGCAAAGGAAATGTATGCCATGGATTAAGGTCTAATTACAACTGAAGGGCTAGTAGATTTTTTAAGTTTATTATACCCCAAAACAAATTTCGAAGTCGGATCAGATCTTGGCTCCTAATGTAAAACAAGGTAAACACTCACCACAAGGCCCCTATTTGACATGGCATTTATTTAGGGCTTTATGGCATATTTAATGATAAGATATTATTAGACATATTCGGGAATCACAACAAGGGGTATAATTTTGACTTTATTTATGTCCATCCATCCATCCATCCATCCATCCATCCATCCATCCATCCATCCATCCATCCATCCATCCATCCATCCAT